>VBVR01005122.1:0-12858 GCA_011638315.1 Tetramorium parvispinum | reverse complement strand
TCGTAGCACATTGGAAAAAGGCGTGGCGTCCGGGGAATCACCGCGCTTTCGCGCTTTAGATAACGCGTCGTCGATCCGATCCGTTCTATACTCCACGCATTCATGCGAACTTGCGAACCATCTCGCGAAAGACTAACGGTCCGCGAGAATTGCAGGACGATCGGGCGTCGAGGTACGTCGGGGATCGAGAGGATCAAAGGGATGATCGTGCACATAAGCATTCGACTTTTATCGGAGCACATCGATCCCGCAATTAATCGGTGCCGATCGCGCACGGCTTCATCGTTGTAAATTATAATACACGCCTACTAAGCGATACACTTCCTACTCGCTTAATGAAGTACGATCGCTAACGGGATTCCGACGGCGTGGCGCGGCGCGGCGCGGCGGCCTCAAGGTCGGCCAGGATGATCGCAGTTAGAGGCAGTGGCATTGTTCCGTCGATTTGTACGTCGATCCACAACGAGGAAGGTGTATTTCATCAGCCGCGTGGAGTCGGTAATAATTTTCAATATCTATTATTAAAGGATAAATTTTCACTGGAAATTACATATACAGCGGGGAGCGATAATAAATGTCGATCTATTCAAACAATGTGGTGTAGAAAAGTATAATTATTATTTAATAATTATTTAGTAATTACAATCTAAAATATTATCTCATCAACCTCGCTCTTCAATTACGAAATGTTAATTATTCGATATCGTGAAAATTTCGAAAATGCTTAATTATTATAACCGCAAAATTGTTATTTTAAAAGCCGCGGAATTGCAAAATGATGATGGATCACGATGATTGCATTGTACGTCATTAACCATTCGTATTATATTATATAAATGATGTGGGCCGTTTGATTGCAATTCTAAATTGCATGAATGCGTAACCCCCGGCTAACGCGGCAATCATACGGTCCATCCCGGTGACTCCTCTCAATCGCGCCAAAGTATATAAGATAAGCGCGATGTCTCAAATGGGACAAGTTGCGTTCGCTATGCGTCCGATTGTCGCATTCCGGCGTTATCGTCACCGCGAGCGTCGCGACACTCACGCTTTTCGCGGGACAAATCTCCGCTTATGATGTCCTCGCTATCCGGCTTATTTATCTCCTTTTCCCCTGTTATCGTTTCTCCTTCTCCTCCGCGCGGGCCATTTGTTTGCGCGGAGGAGAACTCTTCGCGTTTGTGCTCCTTGCGCGCGATATCGGGACGCGGTCTCCGGAATCGTGCATGTTACTTCTCTCGAAGCGGAGAGTGCCTCTCGCATGGGCGCTGGACCGGCCGATGCAACGCGCGAGGGCGTCGCAAGTAACGGTGACTAATGAAAACACGCATTCCCTCGTATCGCGGACGCGTGGGACGCGTCCATTGTGCCTTCCTCTTCTTTCACTTTCCTCCCCCGTCCCCTCGCCTTTCGCCGCGTATCACAATCGATGCGGCCGTACGCGGCGAAATCGAAGATACCGCAGATGTCACGACGACGTGATTTCGTAACGCGTTGTCAGGATAATCGTTTGTACGCTGCAACACGTTTCCCACGTCGCCAACGCATGCTCGATCCGTTAGCTTAATTATGATGAATACGATAAATTGTGACGAATATGGAAATTCAGATTTCCCAGATGCTCGAATAATGCTGTGGAATAATATCCAGATTGAGAATGTCGGAGGATATTTTTGGACTTATCCCAGCGTGGAATGCGTTTGACTGACACTGTCGCTTACAGTTATGCGCAACGTGATCGCCAGTAAATAATTTCCTTTTTTTCTCAAGCCGAAAACGGAAGACGAAATTGGATACAGCCGCGTTCGCACATATATACGTGGAAATATTTTCCTACTTATGTAGTTCGCGTGGGAGATAAATTTCTAAAAGTGATAAACTCCTGGTAGGCAAATAGAGGCGATGTAAAATATACACAGCCGTACACACGGGCGCACACGCGTCCGATGCATGCCCAGCAGGCAGACGAGAGCAGGCAACGGTGCATTTGCACGGTACAGCGCGGTGCAACGGCGCTGCATCCCGCTGCTCACGCGCTGAAAATAACGGTGACTAACGAAAATAGGCATTTCCTCATCTCTTCTACGACGGTGCGCGCGATAAGCTTTTACGTTTTCACCTTGCGAGTAAGCGAATGAGAGAGAGAGAGAGAGAGAGAGCGCACAAGGCCAACACGATGTATTACGTTGAATTTTGCAGATCATGCAATGCAACATAGTTTCAAGATCGACTGCTCGTGGTCGGAGAGAACGTTACTCAAAATAATGTGTAAATTGGATCTTTATAAATTACACGGCAAAACGCGAAACATCGCATTTACGAAACTAACGGCTTGACAGTCGTTTCGACGAAGGAATGTCATGTATTCGCGAGGCGAAGTATTGATTAAAACGTTTTCACAGTTCTAGAATACAAAATATGGTATTTAGTGATCGCAATCCAAAATCAGTTATACTATAATTTAATTTTTGTTTCGTCAAGATATTACAATAAACGTATAATTAATGTTTTGAATTTTATGAGATTTTAATAGAGATAATAAAAAAGTATAAAATCACTGTTTCGTGACTTTTCCTTTTAAAAAACCGGAATGAAATTGGAACATCACAAATCGGATTGCATTTGGTTTAATTAAAAATCATTATTTGAAAAATCACAATGAGAGAGAACGTGTATGTTATATATAATGCAATTTCATAAAATAAAGACTAATAAGCAAATCCGATTGCGTCGACATTTCATTTTGATCGGAGCATTACAGCAGCTGTGTATAATATTTCATAGAGGCAATTAAAGATAAAATAAAAATCTACTGCTGGGAAGTTAAACAACTGACATTTTCCTCTACTCTGTAATAAGCAAGCATTTAATAATAGCATTTTCCCTTTCATCAAGCATTGAAATACGCTAATCGCATTCGATATAAAAGTTAAGCATACATTGAAGATTCTGCGAGAAACATAAAGATATAATTATAATATTATATAATTATTATCAGACCGAATGTTTTATCAGAGTACGAGGAAAGAATTGTTGCAAAATTTATGAAAGAAGAAACTTAGAATAAAACAGAAATAGCGAGACATTAGACTATGAAAGTGAAATCAAAACTAAAAAGAAAAGATAAATTATATAAGGATAATGTAAATAAATAAATAATATAGATAAGTTGTGTATAATCTCAGAATAACGAGGAAAGAATATAATAGGGAGATTGTTGAGAGAGACAAGTATGAAAGGACGAGTGTGAT
The DNA here is from genome assembly GCA_011638315.1 of Tetramorium parvispinum. NCBI lineage: Eukaryota > Metazoa > Arthropoda > Insecta > Hymenoptera > Formicidae > Tetramorium > Tetramorium parvispinum. The sequence continues at coordinate 9,607 of VBVR01005122.1, read as the reverse complement.
TAAGTATTGACGTAAACCAAGTCCCACTTGTTAGCGAAGTTGAAGTGAATAAAATTTCAATTGTTGCCTTATGCTTGTCGGTCTTCATGCAAAACTTAGAACGTAGAAATTAATAATTCAAAGACGAACATTGGAAAAAGATAATTAGCGATCAAAATATCTGTCATATTTAATAACTCATTTTCATATTTAACAACATAATGTCATTATAATGTGTACCTATATTAAATAGCACTTATACTAAATCAGTTATAAGTTTTGCTGATATCTATCCACTAACTATCCACTAACTATCGTGATTATAAGCTGACAGGCTCATCAACTAATCTGTGCATTTTCGTGAAAAACTTTATTACTTACATTTTTATCGATTAATGAGAGATACGCAACTATATTAATTTATTTCTGATTGCGGTGGAATTTTGATACCTTAAAATATTTCGATTGATTACTAGATATCGGCGGTTCTAGTTCAAGACGTCGAGTTGTTTACCCCGCCAGGTAGACCCGGCGGCGATCTTTCAGCGACAAAACTTTTGCGCGCGGCAAAAGTTTCAATCGGCCTCAAGACCGCCGCGGCTGCGGCCGCCCCGCCCGCGCAATAAATTGCCGATATCACAATGAGCGCGTATTGAGCCGTCGGCCGCGCGATGTAATGGCGCAATGAATCATGCAGGAACTTATCGCGCGCGCGTCTAGGAGATGAGGGAACGCATGTTTTCATTAGTCACCGTTATTCGCGGTTGCGCGCCTCGGGGACGCGGGTGGGCAAAGCGCGCTCCGTATTCCGAGTTTATCCGGCCATCGGTAATCCGTCAGGCCCCGATTGGCCCGAGGACCTTGGAACTTTCGCATGGGGACATCGCGAACGAAGCGGTTGGATTAGACAGACGAAAATAAAAATTTTTTAGTAATAAAAATTGTGTGTGTTTTGTTCCGAGAGTGATTTATTTTAGAATTCGCGTAGCAAGAAGCATGTTTTATGCCATTGCGTTAATAATAAAGTTACGACAAATCACACACCGCGAAAGTAGGCCTGGCGGAAGCAAAAAGGATGCTAATTAAGACATCGAGATTCAAAAGAATAATTAATCTTATTTTAGAAAGCTCATTTATAATAGTCAAACTTTTCAAGCATTAATTCATTAAACATAATTATATTACGAAAATATGAGTTTTAAAAAAGATGAAGAAGAAGCTGCAACCTGAAATTGCCATCTTGCAGTGAAATTATTACATTGTTTTATAAATACATTTCATTTATATTATATATGTATAATGTAACTTTATTGTGCAAACTTCTGCATGTGTGTAATTTAATTAGAATTTTATTTTCTCTCTCTCTCTCTCTAATTTAGATTAATCATATGAATAATTTTCAATTTTATATAAATGTAGAACTTTCTGATTAAAAGTACTCTATAAAATATTCTTAGGTCTGGTTTTCATATTCAGAGAATCTTATTTTGCAAAAATAACTCAGAAAGAATAAATTTTTGAATAATGTCCATACTTAAAATGCTTAAAAATTAATGATATATCAAAATTTTGCATTTTAAGTATTAAATATAGAATTATATATTTTAGATAAAATGTTATATATAGATATTATATAGAATATGTATTTTATAGAACATTTCTAGTCTATAAATACATAAAATATTGATGATATCATGAACTGATATTGCCTCAGCAATAATAAATGTTGAGCAAGAAATTTTATTACCCAATCAAGGCGAAATCGAGATTTGATCGCATTTAGATATTCCAATTCTTCAAACTTATAGTTTGTATTGATCCGCGTATAAAACCGCATGTCGCTTAAACAAATATTACCTTTCTAATGTTATCTTTTATGACACATTCTTATCTCGAACCTCGGCAACATTCCTGCGCGCACATACACGTGTCTCTTCTCCGCGTAGCGTATCTTTCTTGCGCGTAAAACATGTACTTTATGTGACACACAGGCCCCGATCTTAAGAAGATTTATGTGGCGGATCGTAGATCCTATTATTCGCCGTGTTGGCGAAGTTACCGGGAACAGGCATTTCGTTCCTCGCGAGAATCGCGAAATAAAGTCGCGGGACGGTATGACTGCACTCTTTTATGGCTGCAGGCGCGCCCACCATATTTAAAATCCGTCGAGGTTCAGGCATAATTCAAAGAAACAATACGGCAAATAATATTTCGATGAATAATCGTTACTTCCGAAATTTCCTACAATGTATGATTAATTCGACTATATTTCTCTGGCATACTGCGAACCTTTCTCAGACTCTACTAGATAAAATACCTTTGAATTCGTAACTTTTGTCTATACATTCGTTTTATTTATATCGTTATTATTAATCACAGTCGATCAGTTAAGCACAGCAAAGAGTTGTGTTTCGCCGATTTGTATTATTTCACCTTTCGTAATTGAATAGCTGAAAGTTTATTTGTTTCGTAGCCATAAGCGGTTAGATGAATAATAATGCCTGATTCTTTTTTTCAATGCGTTCTTGATTCTTCGACCAAATTCTCAAGATAAAGTCAATTATTTATTTTATGTTAGAATATAATGTATGCCTATATACTCGTGACAGACGTGTGAGTACAAACGACGTCATGCACAATATTAGCTTAGCAAGAATTGTCTAATCTGCCGTACGTGCTTCGTTCTCATTGCAGAATGAGTCATGAGATAGCATTATAGTCACGAGGAAATATAACGGCTTCTTAGAAAAAAAATCGATTTGTATCTATTTATATATACAAATATTTATATATATTTTTAAGGATATCTATTTATTCATAGATAAGAAAATAAAATTAATAAGAAAAGACAAATTATTACGATTTAAAAATATTTGCAAGAACAAAATCATTATTCAAAGATTTAGAAGAGTAATGTATCAAAATACAGAACATCAGAATATAGAAGATTAATTTAATTAGTGAGTAGGAAATACGAGATTATCTGACAAGATAAATAAACGATAGAAGAGATGCTCACGTAGATATTAAATAGTGAATATTGACTTAACAAATAGATGATTTAATTGGCATTCTCATGTTGCTTAATAGTTGATGTAAAACGTCAGGCGTTTTTGCAGATAATCAGGAAGAGAGAAATCGAAACGAGAAAGGTATAACAGGTGACTCGGCACGTTTGTTCTATTCCGTACGAATCATTTTGGTCCTAATGTAACATTTATGATCGGTATGTCGATTGAAGAAGGCCGATAAATGAAACATTGATGTTACGATCTCTGCGAATTCCGTTTGGAGAAGCATATTACAGACGAGTATTAATAGTAAGAAGATACACTTTAACAAATTGTACGATTAATGTTTCTTTCTTTTTAGAAAGAAAATAACGTATAATTAGAATAACAGTATTATTAATAATAATTAGTATTAATTAGTCGAATAACTTTTATATAGACTCTAATAGTACTTAGAATATTTGTTTCTTTATTCATGTTTTTGAGTTTAGAGCAGTTGAAACTAATGTTCGTTTACCAGCCGGAACATTGCTAATCTTCATCTTTTCCTTATTCTTTCTATTTTCAAAAAATCCAAGAATTATAGCTGTTATACACTTGCAAGTGTTGGACAATGATACATTAAAAGTATGCTGTCTTCTCTTTCAACTCCGCACAATCGATATGTTCGTTGCTCTGCTAGTCCAAGGTTGTAACGATGATTCGTCACAGTTGCGTGGCTTATCATAAGATCAATAGCAGATCTAAGTTTGATTCAGTCCATCGCTAAGAAACTCTTTGACTCTTACTACCATTCTTTCCTTGTAGGAATGATTAGAAAGCTATCTAATACAAAAATTAAACTTCTAGTGAACCAAACTGTTATATTGTCATAAATATATAATGAAAAATTCTAATCTTTTATTTATTTAAATGTATTTTGTTAAAAGTATAATTTAAAATATTAAAACAATTAAAAAATAAAAAACAATCCGGTTGAAAACTTTTTTCTCAAAAATATTTAAACAAATTTTCTTTTGTTTGCTTTCAGAATAAACAAAAATTTTAAAATATGTAGCTGACAGTATAGAAAAGCATCTTTGTTACGATGCATCTTAAATTAACTATAATTCTTTTTGAAACTGGATTCTTTGAATTCCTTTAATATAACTATATCTGATTGAAAGTCATAGAGTAATACACGTCCATTGTCCTCGTTAGCTTCTCTCGCTCGCTTTATATATCGGATACATATCGATGGACTCTGGCGAACCAGCTAATCCACTGGATAGATACTCTGGTATCTATCAATTATCAATTATACACCGGCTACGCCAATTTTTGCAATCGCGCCGTACCGTGCTAGATCGCGCAAAATGTTCCGCGAGGAAAGGTCGTCGGTTCGAGCGTGGTAGTGTTTTGAAATGTGCTACAGGTATCTCACGTGTTCGCTAAACATGAATCACTATTTATTACATGTATTACATTTCTTACGATAGGATCCCGGCAGATATCTTGATATTTAATATCAAGAGAATATCAAAATCAATTTGAAAATATAAAAAATAAAACATGAGTCACGAAATCGGAAAGAATTAGATAATATAAAATTAGAAGAAATTAATTTTATAACTTTCCATGTTCTGAATTAAAATAATAATTAAATAAAAGATTTTAATAACTTTAAAAAATATTTTGAATAATTTTTATTGTTACAATTATATAATACATTCACGTATAAAAAAAGTGACAGTTTAATAGCAAGCTAATGATCGTGATGCAAAATGCTGGTGTCGGCAGTTTATTCGAAACATTTATTCAGTTGTTAACGTTGGCTTTTACATCGAATTGCACTTGCGGTTTCTTGGCATAGAGAATTATAACCCGTTATTTCGAAAAATGGATGACCGCAATGCAGACTGTCGCGGTACTGTCGTGTTCAATGATCGGGCATTATTATTGTAATTACGACGATCGGACAGCACCCGTTAGTCGGTTCCTACTACGATCTTTTCGACTTACCTGGCGGTGATGTAATATAATGATGTAACGTCGGCTGCGTCGAACTTTAAAGAGACTAGTTGGAAAGGCACGATGATGATTAATATCCTGTAACGACGTTAGAAATTAGGCTCTTGCGAAACTGGCATTTAAATGTAACCAACTCGTACCACCCATGATGCTTCCGAAAAAAACTTAGAGTAATAGAATAATATTTTTATTTATATATATATATATATATATATATATGTGTGTGTGTGTGTGTGTGTGTGTGTGTAAAGAGACTATTTTGTAACTCATTATTGTAGGAGTTTAGATTTCTCTTTTGCGTCGCAAATTGGACATTGATGGAGTTACATCAGAAATTAGATATCATTTATGTGGAGATATCAAATCCCTTATAAGCCATGTTTTTTTATCGATAATTTTCTTGATTAATTTAGAATCAATTTTCCTTTAAGAATATCTACACAACTGTAATTTTTAAATTGTAGGTAATCAAAAATGAAAAATGACTTTTCAAAAACTGAACAGCAAAGAGATAATAAAATCTCATTGTGTTTTTAATTTCAATTTCTTTAGTAAATGTGAATTACATAAAATTTTGTATTATGCAATACAGAGATAAGCAATGACGAAAAAGACATTTCTTAAAAAATATCGTCTTTTTACTTCGAATGACAAAAAGGAAGAAAAAGGAATGCAGCTGTTTTTTAGCTTTACATAATTAATCAGGTACTGAAAGCGTAAATGAATCCATTTGGTACTATTCATCCTGAACATATATTATGATTGTCACGTTAGGAAGTACAATAAAAGATGCGTTTATAAAGGGAGGCTTAATGATGTGCCCACGCGAGCAAGCCGAAAATGACGGGTGGAATTGTCGAAGCGTCGCCGCGCCCAAAAATTTCGTTTCCTCGCGGCGGCGACGGCGCGTTGGTTCCGCATGCACTAATGACGATGGTTATTAAGAGACGCATGCGGGTTAGTATGCGTCATTAAGGCACGCATGTGTACGTTCTTGCGAAAAAAGAATGTGCGGCGAAAGAGAAAAAGGGGAAGAACCGACGATGAAAAGAGAAAAAAAAAGAAACAAGACGAAAGAAAGGGAGGGAAGCGTTTGTCTTAACAAGTAAGCGACGGAAGTGTACAAAAGAGTTCACGTACGAGAAAAAAAATAACTTGAACAAATAGCAAATTAGCTTGTACGAAAGCAGTTTAAAGGATCATCGCGAGCAGTTGGAGAAATTTTTATTAGGAAAGTTTACTAAAATATGTAACATTCGTAAGTGAAGAATGCGACGTATGCAACGACTACGTAAAAGGATAGAAACAGATAGAAGAGGAAGAGGAGCAGCGGAGTTATAGCGCGAGTTGTTGAAGTAGGAAAAGGAAGAAAGGAAAGAACGCGAAGGGCGCATGGGAGGAGAAACGGTCATTATCGACAATGACTGGCAGCGAGGTCATCGTCGCCGGTGAATTTAACGTTCCTTTGTGAACGCAGCCCTTACATTGTACGTCGCCGATGTGTACAAACCTGCCGAAATCATTAACGCATGCTTCTTCGCGTAACTTACTGCCTCCTACCGCTCCGTCCTTCGTGCCCTTCGCACCTCCGCGACTTCCGCCATTGTAAAACGCGTGTAATCGCGTCGCGCCGGACATCGACGATCACGCGATGATGATTGTGCTGTTGAGTCAGCGGCACGTACACCGTTGTGTCGTTGTCGAGTCGCTATTTGAGTAATTTGTAGGTAGCGCGCGCGGATTACCGCTGCGGATTGATCTTCAGGCGCTGCGGCGCTATTGTTGACTGACAGAACGATGGATTTATTCCTTTACGGATTATTTTTGCGGTATGCAAAAGACACAAGTTAAGACATCATCCTACTTTTCTGCGGCTAGTCTAGATACAATTTATAACGTTTATAGTAGTGAATATGTCATTTTTACTATGAGCTAACTGATTGTGAGGTTCTTTTCATCGGTTGCTCGATTTATATTGCTAACAATAAGTTAAAAATGTCAGAATTTGAAATAAAGCAATCTTTTTCACAAGAGATAAAGCATTCTTCATGATAATTATAGATATTTCATAAAGATAATCTGCGATTGTTCCATTTTGCAATTGATTTCTAAATGTAAGAGACAATAATACCACATGATTCATAGAATAATTGTGTCTCGTGTGTCCGTTCAAAATTGTTGCCCTTCATTCAAATTTTGAAATATTTCTCTTACATTAAATTTTCACAGTGAAAGAATAATATAGTTACTTTTGGACCCAACCACAATTTTATAATATTTCTAATGATAATTATGGTTAACATAATGATGCATTAAGTTAATCATATTTATTGTTAGAAATATCAGTGCACACTTTTATCATTTTACAATTACAAGAGATTTTTTTAGCGAGAGGGTTGCAAAGCATTTTGAGCCTTCTCGCGCAAGTTCTATCAATATGGCATCCTCCGCAGTTCTTCACGACGAAGAACGGCGATAGGGAGATCGGGTCTATGGTGGTACGATTATCCAAGGGTAAAACTGATCACGTACGCCCAGACGGCTCGTACAATGGCCAACTTCATCCAACTTAAGGGCTATTAGAGCCAACCCCTTGCACCCTGTCCGCGTCCCTTCAGGATCCGTCGACGGCCACGTCGGCTCGAAGAGATAACCAGACGGAAGTCCCTCGTCGTCTTCCAATAAAGTTACACGATTCCGGGGTACGTGAGCGGTCATCGACTGTATCCATCGGCGCGGATTGCATTATGACCCGATTATTATACCGAGCATGACATGTTCATGTTGTTACATATTAAAAACTATAATTGCGCGTATAGTGATGTAATGCCGCCAGTAAATTGTAAAGTTTATATTTCCCTACCGTCTAATTTACTGATTACATTTTTTTACTTTTACACATTTGCGTCATTGAATATTATATTTTTGCATTTTATATTTCATTAATCATTATAGATAATCAATTATTTGGACATAAGCGCGGAGCTTTAACGAAGCTTTTTAATGTTAATATTTGAGGTTTTCGCAGTGTAAATTGAATATTCGGTTTGGTTTCCGGGTTTATGCAGCGTAAATTCTTGATCTGACGTTTCGCGAACGTTTCAGTTCACTTCATCAGGGAGGAACAACCTGATATTGAGTTGTTTCTTTGCAAGCATCCTTTTATAAAATGATTATTTTTATGTTATATTAAAAATAAACATTTTTTAGTATTTTTACGCCTTTATATTCTTTATATTAGCTTGGAATATATATTTCACTCTTTAAATGTCTAGACATTTTAATTTAAGATTATTACACGTCTACATATTTATAAACTGCTACTTTTGAAAACTGATATCTTTGAGAGTTACATTAAAATAACTAAAATTAAAAAATTTATATTTTACAAAATTGTATTCTTGGTTACGAAATATTTAGAATCTTTTGAAGTCTTAAATCTTTGAGTCTGGCGGGCTTTAAGAATTTAAGAAAAGTTATTAGAAAAATTTGAAGAGAAATTTCAATACCATGACTCATAAAGATAAAAAAACCTTCAAATCATGTTTGGAATTTCATGGCATCTGCGTAAGAGGACCACCTGCGGAACTATAAATCACTGCATTTACACATTCTTTAGTTTCTCGAATCTCTGTTTTTACTGTCATTATTAGATCTTATCTCATAGTCTTTGGAAATTCCAAATTTCTGAATTTATTCCTTCTCTCTCTCTCTCTCTCTCTCTTATTGATCGACTCGATTATACGGTTCCTTAGCACGCGAGCGAGCGATATATCCGTTATCCAGTCGCAGATTACATTATGATCCGATTACTAAACCGTGCACGACGCGTATATGCGCGCAGTTACATCCCAGAGATTGCAACCGCGTATGGGGCGACGTCGCGTCGCGATAATTTCTAGATACTACGTGATGCGCTCTTAATCGTCCGAGGAAATTGCAAGCGATATTGACGGGCCGTATCAATCCTGCTTTGGCTCCAATAATTACGTCCATCTGGCACGATAATTCTACCGTAAAAATTATAATTTTTGTTATTTTAACGCATCAGATGAAATGATTACAAAACCTTCTTCGAATTTATCATACTTTTGTTATACTTTTTTTCTGCGTAACAATTTTAAATTCACTTTTCTTTTCTGTTATGTCGATTAAATATTTATTTTTAATAAATGATAGAATACTCATCAAAATAAGTTTCGTGTAGTCTTTCCATCCGTTTAAAAGTTCACTGAGAGTGATGGTACTGGATTCTTGTTTTGCGCCTTTCAATTCTTGGAATTTATCTCCCGCTGATGCTTTCGCTCGGAAGGGCCCGAAATTTGTACGTCAGGCTTTCGGGTATAAGACACACAGGTTATACATAAATACGCGTGTAAGTCCGCCTTGTTTCGAACAAGGTGAGAGGCAGGCGCAACGGCGAGAGACAGGATCTATGGTTTCCCCGTGGAACTCGAAGCAGCCTCGTGGATTATGCTCGCGGTAGAAGAGGAGGAGCTAAGAGCGACGACAAGATTAATCGGCATTCTCTTTCGCCCCGTCGAATCGTCGCCCGTGCTCGTAAACATTGATTTCGTGCTATCTAGTAAATGCGTCGTGCTTTAAGA
>VBVR01005121.1:0-12859 GCA_011638315.1 Tetramorium parvispinum | reverse complement strand
CTTTTTATATACCAAACAATTTTTCAATTTCTGAATTGTTTTCTGACAAATTCAATAAAAAGTGTGAGGTCTACATGCATCTGTTACATTTGCAGAAGGAGAAGAAGGAAAGAAAAAAGTCGGAGACCGAAATAGAGGTGGACGGCACCAAAGAACTTCACGTAACGTTGAGCCCGAGAACCCCCGGTGGTGATCCACCGGAAACTGAGGAACTCATCAAGGCCTTAATGGTTAATATCAATTATACAAGCAACAATCATGATGCAGAATTTGTATCGTTAGCAATAAAATATTTTGTTCATACGAAAATACATGTTGAATCCATGAGGCATATCAGCAGACGCTTTGAAAACTGATATATCCACCCTATCGACATGCTTTGTTTAGCTGTGTTGACGCTTTCTTTCACTTCAAGTAGAATTTACGTTTGCATATTCTTTCTTTGGTTTCTCGAAAGCTTCACTTTTTACGAAGTAAATCGAGCGGATGCTGGTTTTTTTTCTTAGTAATTGATCAATGCTTTGCTTTAATACAAGGAATACTATTTTTACTATTGTTTTCAGTGTCAAAATTTCTTGATTGATCGATTTTTTTTTATTCATCGCGTTGCAGCAATATCATGTGATTTGCTCGTCCTCATATGAGCAAAATACATTGTACTAAATGTAGTGAAGAGTTCTGCGAGAAACAATATTCGGCGAATATATTGGAAGATCCAGAACATCATCATGAATTAACGAAGCCTTCTGTGCTTTTCAGGATCTGGAAAACACCGCGTCCTCGGACGCTGGTGTTAGAGAGCGTATCGCGTCTTTACCACCGGAGGTCTCGGAAGTTTCGCTGCTCGCAAATCTCGCCGATCGAACGGCTGCGGATCAATTGAGTGCAGCGGTGAACGAAGCTGCCTCGCTTCTCGCCGATTACAATGGACGGCTGCAGGCCGAGATGGAGGACAGGAGAAGACTGCTAACGATGCTGCGAGACTATACCCTGGCCCAAAGGCAACTACTTCAACAGGCTCAAAGCACTCTAGAGGTACGATCGCTTCTTTTTTCTTATTACCTAAACTCGATTTAATGTAAAGCTAGGACATATATACTATATAGAACTATCGTTTCTTCATATGCAGGACTATAAGGAAAAACTTAAGAAAGTGTGTGCTGTTCGGTCGGAAGTAAAGTCTCACATTTCGAATCTTCCCGATTTAACGCAACTACCCGACGTGACTGGCGGCCTGGCACCTCTTCCTTCCGCCGGTGATCTGTTTTCCATGCACTAGTGTAGACTTGGGAGCGCACTTCGGCAAGTGGCGTTTATATAGTTTATCACTTCGGTTTACACGGATGTAGATAAAAATTCGTCGAGAGATCCACAGTACAATAGATTTGTACGACGACAAAATATGAAGGATTATAATCGACGATAACTTTGTACCCCGTGAAACATTTGATAAATTCGATATTATATATAAGAGAATCCCCGTACATTATACGAGCGTAAAGTACGAAACGAGGAAGTACCGACGGATAAGACGAAAGTTATTGAGGCTGTTGATACTGAGAGTAATGTTCACAATCGTTTTCGTTGGGAGACTAAGAATTTTGTATTTATACATGTACATACATATATAAATAAGAAATTCTTACGACTACATAGATACCACTCTCACTGCGAATACAAACGAATGAAGAAAAATCTACTGTGCATTATAATTCTCGGTTTTGTACTTTTAAGTACGAGTTGCCTAACTCCTTTTTGAATCCTTTTTCGCGAAACAGCGTACAGTATCTAAGTAGGCTAATATAAATTCATTTTTATGAAAGAAATTGTTACAGAAGAGAGGACATCATACATATACATATATATATATATATATATATATATATATATATATATGTATGTATGTATGTATGTATATCCTAATAGTATGAAAGAAAACAATGTTCCTGCAATGCAATGCGACGCAAGTCCGAAGAATTTGAAATATCCCGTAAGACATAATTTATTCTGTATCCTATCAGCAATCTATTTCTCAAATTATACAATATATACATGTAAATAGCGCGCATAATCAAATATGTTGTGCGTACAAAAGCGTACAAAAACGCTTAAATAAGAGTGAAACCCATTTTTACAATTTTAAAAACTCAGTTTCCATTTGGCAAAATTACACGAATAAATGAAATTCATACAATTGACAGCGGCTTATCCAAATTGATGACGAGGTATACATACGTGTAGACACACATTTCTAAAAAGTGACGGTGTTTACTTTATACGTTGAACCTCTCTGCAATTGTTACAGACGTCTTACAAGATATTTTTCAAATACGCAATCATTGACGGTATGTTGCTCTCCAAGGTCGCGTAACCATCACTTGTATATATTACATATTGTAGTCTAGTACGATTTCAGAACTGACAAGACACTCCTCATGAATATTTGACTGTGAACGAACGGTAGTCCGTATAGATTATAATGTTGTATATGTGACTATTTTAAAGAGACAAATTGCGTGACTGTGGAAATTGAGTCAGAAAGGAAGATTGTGTATTTCCGCATATGCGGAATATTACTACGAAAATAAATGTTTTAATCGTTATATACATTGTGGCTTTGGAATCGCAGTTGGTGGGAACTTTTAATTACTACCTTTTTAATTTGTCTTTTGTCGGACTATAATTTCCTGAATTTTTTTCATTAATTTTTAAATCACCTTATGCGGCTTTTAATCAACAGGTAAATTTTCAGGAATCGCAACTCGTGGAATTTTAACTAACGTCACTTCTTACTCAATTATAATCTCCAGATTCTTTATCGAGATTCGAAATCGTCAAAGTATTAAAAGAATATAATCAGGTAAGAAAAGTAATATATCAATTCTTAAGTTCTGAAAAAATTGCGATTCCAAGATTTTATACATACTCAAACGTATTATATTTACGTATGTAAATATTATATGCACTATAATATATATTTATAAGAGATCACATATGCATAATTCACTAGAACTCATACGGCTTAAAATATAACAATTCTAAATTCTTGACTCGTCATAATTTCGAAACAATCTTGTGGCGCACAAAAGAAATAAACACTCATAATTATCATATCATTACAAACACTTTAAGTCTCATGGGGATGAGGAGGTCTTGTGGGCTTGAGAATTAACTTGCCAGTGTCGTCGCAACTCATGTTGAAGTCACCCAGAACACTTCTAGCCCGTTGAGTTATAATACTGGGTGCTATCACTCGTCTATGCACTCCCATCATAAATAATATCACTGCAAAATAATTTCCAACATGACAATTCCAGTATTAGCATAACATGCAAAATATACAGTATATACCGCTTTGTCATATCTACCTAATATTATACTAGCCATCGTGAAGAACGGATGATTGTACAAACTCTGGGTGAAGGATACTGCTGACGTATTAGGGTCTGTCAGCCAATGCCAGGCACCGATGGCTGTGCAAATGGACATTAAACCCAGCAACACTGCAAGAACATCCCAGATATTTATTTCATTAAGGTAATTGGCAAATTGAAGAAGCATGATAAGATTCAAACAAGCAAACTTTCAAATTAGTTCAATGTACAAAATAGTTAAATAGCTTAGAAAATCTTTGTAAGAGAACTAAGAGAAAGTGTCTCTTACAGTATATTTTATAACTATATTGCTGTGAACCATTAAAAAAAAAAAAATTTGGAGAACATACTTCTCCATCGTGTGGTAGCAGGTTGCAGACTAGCGATAACTTCAGTGAGTCGCCTTTCGAAAGCCTTCAGATCTGAAAGTGCGAGAAGAGATTTACAATTCGAAGCTTCGAAGATAACCTCGAAATCAATGTCATTAATTTTTGAAGCGAAGCAATTCGAAGTGCCATTAACGCCAACTGAAACTGACCAACTGTCTCTCTTGATCTTTAACTCGAGACAATGGTCAAGAACGATAGGAGTCGTCAATCGAAGATAATGACTGACAACAGATTGTTTATTTCTACACGTTGTTTTGTATAAGGCGCGACATCTGCCACATGCCTTTAACGTGCTTTCTTTACCTTCGCACACTGTCTGATCCAACGACATAATTTTCTACAAAATTAGGATGCACATCTGTCCCGGATCGGAGAAAATCTGTCTGCGACGATTCGGACAGACGAGATGACAGCTATGAACAGCTATTGACGGATAAACAACACCGTGCATCGCGTGCAAGCCGCGAGCCGCGAGGATGAAATTCGTGACAGCGCCGTAACGGGTGAAATTTGCGAAATAACTCGAAAGGATCTCTCGCGAATTTCTCCAATAGGTAATACATCGACGAAATAATTCTTTTATCATTTGGTAATAATACAGTTCTCTGTAGCACCATTCTACACGCGCAGAATCGCAGATAGAATTTAAATTTGTATACGTATAATGTATCCTCTATATGATATTTTGTAATGTACATACACTTATAATATGTTGTATTTTCTTTAAAGATATACAAATAAAACATTAATAATATATAAATATATTTTTATGTATGTATATCTTATTCTCATACATACATATTCCTACAAACTGAACGAAGGAAAATTCTAAGAATTGCATTGAGAAACGACAATCGACAAGGAGGGCTGGCACTACCTAAAATTTCAACAATTTTCTAAAGTTGCTGAAATCTTTGATAAGTCTTTTAGAATGGATATTATTTCTCGATGATGAAGAATTAATTTCCTTAATTTCAATAATAATAATGAAAATGAGTCCGATATATGAATACACAACTAATTAGAAACAAATGTTATATTTAATCTAAGAGATCTTGATATCCTAATATTTTTGTAAATATGTATGTATTTGAATATTGTAATACTTTTTCCAATAAACTGCGCGCCGATTACTTGTCGGTCTTAAAACACAGCTCCTTTGGAACAGTAAATCCACATATTTAAATCAATAATCGACTTAATATTTAAATGTGTTGTAATTTAATAAGTATTGTATTAAGATATAATACTGTGAAGAATTTATTACGAAAGAATTTCCTTAGCTTCCTTAAATCCAAATGGTGCTTTCTGTCCTTATGGAACGTCTGATGAATTTTTCCTCAATTCTTTCATTCACTTTTTCATTATTTTTCTTTTCTTTTCCATCCATTTGTCATTCGCGGAAGAGTTTGTCACGCTTCGATAATGGGGAAGGCCGGGTGCGGGAATGTGATCTCTGACCGCGAAAGTGGAGGTCATTATCCCTTATCGCGACACAATCAATATTATCGACCCTGAGGACACGGTGCAAGGGAGTATGACTCGCGCGACAGTTCCTATGGAAACCCGCGGCGATCGAATCCGCACCTCCGTCGCTCGGACTTCGTCGGCACCCGGAGGGACTACCACGCGCGGTCCCCGCAGTAGCACAAATATTGACGCGGCGAGAAGCCGCGGAACCCCGTGCGAGTTTGGTGAACGGCGCTGTTTCCGGGGGGGGTGGCGAGATTTCGTCGTAGAAAGACTTCCGTTCACCGTTCACCGTTCTCGCGATTCTATTAGCAAAATCCTCGGGACGATGGAATGCTTCGCATACGAGCAAGTCGGAAACTGACCATCGAAATTGGGTCGCGATTCATCATCAGGATGATTTTTTACTAGCCTAGAGTGCGCAACAATTTTCCAGCTCGCAAAGTCCACGATTTTATTCGATTCGATAGTAGCTGAAACATTAATTACCGCGTTCGAAGCGCCGAGAAAGAATTGAAGACTGTCGGAATTTCCAGTGACTGAATTTCACATTATACTAATTTTGTAGAACGATATTTATAAAATCCAGTTAAAAAATTGTCAGAGGTGGGATTAAAAAATTACTTTCTAAAATATTGTCAAATTGTAATAGATTTTTAAATGTTCAATAATAAAATTTCCAATAACGCAGTCTCAATGCTGATACGTTTTATTAACAAGTGATAATCAATTACATGACAATAGAGGCTCGATCGAAATTTTCACGCGATAAAAGAAAAACACGATAAAAAAACCGAAAAACTTTACATAGAATCGTTTTTTCACGGCTAACTTCGATAGCGACTTTTTCAGGCACAATGATGCGCCTCGGGATACAATGTGATTTTGTGTGGAAGAAATATCGGTCCCGGAAGTAGGCGCGAGTGAATTTATAGAAATAATTTGTCGAACGAGGAGTTGGTTCCGAATGGTTCCTGGTATTGCTGATGGAAATTTCCGCCATCGCTGATCCCCAAATAGGTAGGCAGTCGAGTATGTCAATGATTACGGGTTTAGTTGAGGGGATTTAGTCAGGATCCTCTTTCGCCTTTTTCGATTGTCCATCGTTGCTGCCGCGTTTATTCGTTACGTCTTCCCGCGGGAATCGCGTGCGAGGATGACCGGAAGGACGTCGCTGGTGGAACAGAAAAGACTCCAGTGGGCGAGGGAAAGGGGTAGGTAAACCAACAATCAGTAATTATTCCAACAACTGATGAGGAACGGAGTCTTTACAGAGTTCTAACAATAAGTAAAGTTTTCTGGATCAATAGATAGAATTCTAGATAGAGTTTCTTCAATCGCACAATAAAAATTTATTAATATTTTGGGTTAGATTTTTATTTATTATAATGTAACATTTTATCTTAATTATTTAGTATAAAACAAGATATCGATATATAGATAAACAGGTATATAGAGTTATTTCTCTTACATTGTGCTTTTAATTTAAGAACGTGTTATATTATGTTAATTTATTGTGCAATTACTTGCGAGACGCTACCTAAAATAAAATAGTATCTACACGAGAAATATTTGTTTATCTATTACACAGAAGAAATGGCTCGTCTTGGTGTTAATTGGGGAGCTCTGAAACCTAATAGCAACCGCACCCATATTCGGTAGGTGTACAAATCGCTATAAAATATTATTATCATTGTTATATATCAAAACTTTAATTGAATTTTAATTTTTTTATGTTGTTTAACAATATAAATTATTTATGTATTAATCAACAGTTTTTAAAAATAATTAATTTTGTTAACACAAAATCGAAATTCTCTGTTCGTGATAATATTTAAAACGAGAAATCGTTGATACAGTACTTACTCGAACGAAGCTCGATTATCCTCGGGAGAAATAAAAGATACACCTTCGGCGCAATCCTTCCGTACGCTCGGACATTACGGGAGCACCATCAGTCTGAAGAGTCTGGCAACGGAAAATTCCGTGAATGGCAACAGCAACCTCAAGTGCCTTGACTATAACGGCGGCAGTTTAATTAATCTTCAGGACCAGGTGGAGACTTCGCAAATCAGACGCAGGAGCCCCAGTTTGCCTCCGATTTTCAACAAGGATCAGCAGCAGTACTTCTGCCAGCTGGTATGTATTTTCTCATTTTGTTAAATTAACATATTTAATAATAAATTTATAAAATTATTATATAAGTCTATCTCTAAGAATGAAAAATAAGTTTGAAAAGATTTCGTTAAATAGAAAGAGAGCTCAATTTTTTTGTGTCTAACAATTGTAAGACAATTCTGAATATGTCTTAAATCAAGTCTTTCATAAATAATTGATTGTCAAGACAATTATTTTTTTCTTTTTGCTTGCGAAGTTTATTTCAATATGACTCTTCAATAAAAAATTGGATTTTTGTTGTTAATAATTTGCTGTGTTGGATTAAGAGTATTGGTTTTACGAATGATAGAAATATCGTTCTAGAATATCGCGAGTATTATTCTCACTTGAATAATTGATCGCAAGCATGCAAGTGATGCCCCGTCAACGTTCATGTAGAAAAAAATAATGTCACAGAAAAAAAATAATCGAATAATTAAGTAGCACAGATTTATATTTATACGTCGAGGAAATTAAGTAAGTAGTA
The DNA here is from genome assembly GCA_011638315.1 of Tetramorium parvispinum. Taxonomy (NCBI): domain Eukaryota; kingdom Metazoa; phylum Arthropoda; class Insecta; order Hymenoptera; family Formicidae; genus Tetramorium; species Tetramorium parvispinum. The sequence continues at coordinate 4,982 of VBVR01005121.1, read as the reverse complement.
ATAAATCGTGAATTCTTTCTGTTACATTAATCTTCACATATATAATTTTTATATCAAGATGATTTAATTTCTTTCCTTTCAAGCATTTTCTTTAAAGCAATGCGGCTGACTTTCGGCAGAAACAGATAGATAAAAAATTATGATTTGAAAAGTGCGACATTTATTGTGCGTCTTTTTGGGATTCTTGCCTAAATCCTAAATCAAGTTTCGACCATTAATCAAAATTAACTACATTTTCATAAATGGCGGACGACCCTTGAGTACGATAGTACATTGCCCTTTCGTGGGGGAAAAAAGCAAAAGTAAGGCAGTCCGGCAAATCGATTCTTATCGCGCGATTGAAGTTCAACGACCTCAAGGCTATACACCTCGCTTTCAAACTTAAGAGTGGCGAGTGGACATTAAGCTCGCCCTCGTTAGCCCCGCGATTGCTGGAACTACTTATGGCACCAACCCGATTTTATCGCAATCGTTGCCCTAAAAAATATATTCTGCGTTTGAATTGAATTACTCTTTGATTGAAAACTTCAACGTAGTAGTCTAGCTTACTTGTTTTAAAAAAATAAGATTTACAAAAAATAATTTGAAAGATATAGAAAACGAAATTTCTGTTATCTCTTCTCTTTTCTCTCTTCTTTTAAATAAATATTGAGCTAATTGGTTATACAAAGCTGCAATTTTAATTGCAAATATTTCTCGAGTTAATTATAACGGTACTACGTTGGAAAGTGCATGCGATAGGTGATAAATCAGTTGAATATATTTATATTTATTCGATTTTAAAGGAAAGTCTTGCCATGCAACCGCCCGTGTCAGCTTTCATTATGTATGTAAGTGGGTAGAAATAAGAAGCAGATCGTGCATGATTTATGTATGCGTCCCGTCTCCGGCAGGTACGACAGTAATATTCAGCCGTAATATATACGTACAATAGAACGCGACGGAACATAGTTCCTTTCTCCGAGGAAAGCCGGAACCCTCGCGCCCGATCACGCAAACCCGCCTCCCTTTCGCTTCCCGAAGGCGTCTTATCGCTATCGTCTCGCCTTATTTTGTAGGAACAACAGCAGCGTGACTTCGGCGTGGAGGGATCGCGATACCAGTCACAAAGATCGCAAAAACTGGAACATCGTCGTCATCGATCCAGCGAACGTCGCGAGAGCCAAAAAGAGGCTCGACATTACGGCTCCCCCGGCGAGGAGCGCGAAGGCGAGACTTCCGGTTACGCTAGCGATTCCGTAGATGTACCACAGGCAGGGCAGAGTGAGTCTTCCTCAACTTTAGTCCCTAAATTACCCAGATAGGAAACTTTTGTAATAAATGCACACGTCGTGCGTCTTTCCATTCACAACATTTTGCATGACGAGTTATAAAATGATTCTCGTTAAGTAAAACTCATATCTTTTGCTGAAGAAGAATTTTCGAATTATAAGTTACAAATATTGAGAAAATTGTGAAACAAAGTTGCTTAAAAAATAAAAAGTAAAAAGAATTTCTTAGTATTACTTGAATAATAATTGTACAATTTTATGTACAAGGTTGTAACAATTTTTACAATAATTACAAAATTAATTTCTGAAATGAATTGAGTAATACGCATGTGCTAAGATGATTCGCTCTAATTATACAATTATATAAGAATTTATTTTAGGCATCATTTTTTAAAGATTTAAAGATTGTTATATGTTACAATAATTAAATTTAGAATTTAATATTTTAAAATTAAAATGATGCTATAATTTTTCTTCATGCGTTCCTATTCGAGTACACAATCATGATGAATATCAAAAGTGATATGTTGTTAACTAACCAAATTTTTTATAACAAAGAAGTCTTGTTTGATAATTATTTAAATAAATGTAAATAGCAAAATGTAAGTAGTAAATAAAAATTTATATATGACACTTTCTACAGATGACAGTAATAGTTTAAAATGTCCCGCGTATTTTTCAATTATTCTCCTTATCAACGATAATCTTTTTTTTTTACTCAAGGAGGTCTGCCTAACAAAGCAGCAAGCAGGATGGAAAAGACGGAAAAAACGTGGCAAAATCCTTACTGCACCACTCCGGAAAGTTCACTGCCACCGTCAAGGAGACTTTCACCGGGCAGAATGGGCGAACTCAACAGGCCAAGGTGGGGTAGTGTTTGGGGTCAAGACGCAGCGAGAGGTGATCCACCGCCGCCCTCTTGGCTATCAAGATTAGGACAATCGAGCCAAGTAATGATTACTAAGAACTTGTTGAGCATCCTAAGCTTAAGAAGTACTCGGGAACATTTGTTTCTATCTCTCTCACAATATCTGTAATTTAATCAAAATTCTCTCATCGTTTTATCGAGGTCCTGGTAATCAATCATGACAGCGCCAGCAGCCCGGACAGTTCAACGACTGGCTCAACCGGCTCCGACATCAAAGTATCTTATCTTCGGGGTCAAAATATTCCGGTGGACGCGGAGATTCTTCAGGAACGGGAGACGAAACGGCAGAGAGCGTTGGAGCTTCAGAACGCCATCAAGCAGCAGCTCGAAGAAAAGGACAGGCAGAGAAAAGAAGAGAAAGAGCGGCGGTTGAGGGAAGAGATGTTGGAAGAGGAACGAATCCGACGAGAGAGAGAAAGAGACCAAGAAAGGTAAAATAAAATGTTAGAGGAATAAAAACTTACCCAGTCAGTGGAAAATGTTGGCAGAATATCAGCAGACTGGCAGCAGATTTGATCAAAATGTTAGCAGACTAATCTCATCTGAGGTCCCATGCTATCATTTTGTTGACAGAATTTGTCTTCTGTCATTCTGTGTCAGCAGACTGACAGCAGAAATGGAAGCAGATCCTGATAATTCACATAGGTTCTGTCAGATATCTGGCAGCAGTTTTCTAGAATGATCAGATACTACAGAGTATATTTGAAATCTATTGCTTTTCTGGCATCATATCCTGGCAGCAGTCTCTGCGCATAATCTGTCTTTTCAGATTTGGCTGTCAGAGTTAAAGCCAGAGGTAAAATTACAAATCGCACTCAGTGGCTTCGCACTCGGTTCTAGATTCGAGGAAGAGCAGCGAATGACACGCGAGAAGGAAGAAGCGAAGCTGAGAAAGGCGCAGGCGATGCGCGAGGTGCTGGAAGCTGCGGAGCGGCTGGCGAAGGAGGAACGGAAGAATCGGCGGAAGCGCGAGGAACACGTCGACGAGGAAACCGACTGCGTAATAACGCAGTCTTCCAACGAGGCGAACGCGACTGTGAATACAAACGACAAACGCAAAGAACAGAATTGCTCACAGGCGCGGAAGCAGAGTGCGAACTCGATTGATTATCCCGAGGAGAAGTCCAGTCAGAGGAGCGCCAAAGAGGCAGACAACGGTGAAGAGAGCGAGTCCGAGCGGAGGGAAGTTTGTTCGCGGATGAATCACGCGGACAAAGCGGAAGAGACCGCGGTGGACGTGAACGCGAGGTCACTCCAGGTGCCCGTGAGCAAAGACGTGGCGATCGTGCTGAGCGGCCGACTGGAGGACCCGGAGATCCTGAGCAGGGCGAATCTGCAGCTGGTGAACCTGGTGATGACGCAGAGTCCGCGCAGATTCGCGGAGAACGCCGCGGACTATCTGTCGCTGGGGCTCAACACATTGGTGAGGAGCAGCGCGAGCCCGAGGAACCCGAGGAGGTCTTCGAGGGACGCGCCGTCGATCGTCATGGAGAACAGACTGTTGACGCCGAGCAAGTACAGAACGCCGGCCGGCCGGGACTTTGGCACGCAGACGGACGTGGAGTCCGACGTCCAGGAGCTGCGGGAGAAGCTGCAAGATCAGTCGCTCAGGGAGCAAGGTAGCACGAAGGAGCGGAAGGACACGACAAACGCCAGCCGAAGAAACGTTGACAAGTGAGTCCACCGCGCCACCGCGATCGCGATGTCGCATTTCCGGGCTTCTTAGAGGCCCTAAACGACGACTGTGTCCTCCCCTGCATGCGGTAGTACCTGCCGGTAATTATCGTTTTCATTTCATACTGCATAGTTCGATAATAAGCTCGATGATCGTAAAGACGCTTTATCGTGAAATGTCTGTCGATCCCCGCGAGGAAAGTACCCAGTAAGTTGAATACTTTTAATTGTCTTTCTTGAGAGAGAGAGCGTACAGTTATAGCTACATTTGATTTTCCTCTTAATTTCTCACGTTGTTTGTGAGTTTTTTTTCTTGGAGTTTCATTCAAGTTTGCTGCTTGAAGTTTGGGAGCATCTGCTACACTTGGCAAAGCTTAAACCTGCTATCGTTTTCGCCTGGCAGAAAATGCTTTAAAAAAATTGATCAATAAAAATTGCGATACTTCAGTGTACTTATAACTGTTTAAAGATCGAATGTGGGTGCCGGTGAAGAAATCCCCATGAAAACACTTCTGCGATCGAAAACACAAGCCAGAACTACACTCGATAGCAGACCGCGATGGAATGCCAATCGGTAAATAAAGATACTACGATAAGGCTTGAATATAAGTAACTGTTTGTAAATCATTTGTAAATCATTCGGCGCGACATGTGTGATAATGATTAAAAATATTTTTAGCCCAGGAACACGATATCGAACGCAAAGCGAAAAAGATCCTCATTACCAGAGACGACTGCGATTAAGAAGGCGACAAATTGAATCCAGCGATGAAGGGTCTAGGTAAAGAAATTTCGAAAAAGTAAAATTCAATTATACATAGAAGTCACAATTAAAACAGAAGATGTGTCAAATATGCATCTTTGTGCCTAATATTTTCCGTGTGAATTATATGTATATACTATACTCCTTACTTATTTATGTTAGCGAAATTGCGTGCTGGTACTTAAAAAAGTGTACATACATAAATTCACACGAGAAATACTATTATGCACGAGGATTTCGATGCCCGATCGTACTTAGCACATCTCCTATTTTAATTCGAAATTAAATTAATTTCCAAAACTATCTAAAAAGTGATGATTTCAAATATAATCAAAATCTAAAAGAC
>VBVR01005120.1:0-12859 GCA_011638315.1 Tetramorium parvispinum | reverse complement strand
TATATATATACTATACAATACTATATACATATATAATACATATATCGATATATGTGTATGTATATATATATCAAACTATCTGTGTTATTGTACAATGTGCTTTTGTTATTGATGGTTATATATACGCTGGTTTGCTGTTCTGTACGAATTTTTATATTCTTCGTCCTGTATGATATAAGCATGTAACATTGTTTAGTCGATAAAATGGAAGAAAAACTTGATTTCTTTATTCTGCAAAATAATTTTCTATGGAAAATTATATTTTATTATTAATCATGCTTAATCAATTGTTAATAATATTTTTTCTGTGTATAACAAATAATTTGTTATCATCTTTTTTTTAAAGATAGAAGTATAATACTATTTAGAAGCATAATAATATTTTACAAAAATTGAAATATAACATTTTATATTTTTTATTAATTTATTTACAGTCAAGAGAGAAAATGACGTTTATTAAAAGATTATTAAATATTCTTCTCTTTTTTTGTTAGTTTTATTCTTTCTTTTGATTGTCTCACAACTTGGCATTTTAGAGTTTCGATTTTTCACACTTTACAGTTGGATGACACTACTTGAATCTTTATTTTCTAATGCACACTTGTATCGTGATCATATCATTTTATTAACATGACTTTCATTGTTTTACTCCGCGGTAGATATACAATTTATTTTTATTCAGTTATTTTGTATTATGAGCATATCTTTTTTACACATAAATATAACAAATTTTTGTAATTTCTCTCGTTGCGAGCATCAATAATTAACAGCGAACTAATAAGTAGTATATTTCTAGTGACGATATTTCTTAATTAATTTAAACACTATAACTCTGTAATCAAAGTTGAAACATTTGTATTTAATACAAATCTTGATATTAAAACTTAGCATCAAAAACCCAACTTGAGCCGTAGCCTTTATTTTTTTTAATTAAAATTTAATTGCAAAATGAATTAAAAAAATATCTCTAAAATTTAATTTAAATTTATGATTTAATTTTATATGATGTTTTTGATTTAGAATATGCAAAATTTGATTATAATAATTTTAAAGACTGAACATTATCATAAAATAATTTGCAAAACATTTCTCGTAGATTTTTTATTATGCAGACGCAGCGAAAACTTAATATTTCTTGGGAATTTTTAACTTAAATATACGATGTTATTAAAATTTGCTTCAAGAAAACTAGTCGCTTAAAAACTACATTGTAAATGAATCATTTGATGAATATAATTTCTAAAATTACATCTAATAAAAATTATTTTACGAAAGAATATCTTTATAAAATTCAAAATAATATTGAAAGTATTCGATTATTTAAAATTTTTTATTTGCTCAATTAAAAAAGTTTTTTTATGACTTTTATATTACATATTTTAAAAATTTATCCAACTTTTCATTTACTTACGTTCACAGATATAAAACACGATACGCAATAACTAAAAAATTCATTATAAGATACTTTTTTAAATGCACATGTTCTTTCTATAGGATACTTTCTTACATGCATATGTTATCATAGAATTATTATGCAAATATAATGTTTTATATTAAGATTTATACATTAGTATTCCAAAGCATAACGTTAACTATAGCTCGCGTTTTCTTTTTTAAAGCCTTTTTGTCCAATTTGTATTGTAGAATATGCCATGTGTCTGATATTTATCGTGTTCGAACATATGCACATGAACGCAAAAAAGCAACCGAAACAAATCCCAGACGTTGCTCGTGAAACGAGCGATAAACGATTTCTATCACGATGTGATGCATTTGGCACTTGATTGAAAATTTACGAGGCCACCTTCGGCAACGCTCTGGGAGAAGGTCTTTCTGTCGATGACCGTGCCGGTAGAAATAGCGCCTTTTATGGGAATTATCATATTCTAATTTTACGGTAGCCTTTTTCCTTTACGACGAATTCGCCTTCCACACGTTTACGCCAAAAGTAAGCTTTTATTTTCCATAAACGTTTTAGGCTCCCGCGCAAAGTAGATGTTGAATCGTAAAAAGCAGTGGATATATTGAAGCATTAAACTTCTTCTTTTCGTGCATGTGCCGATAACATTCTACCTATAAATTCAAAGTAAATTCCTGTGTGAGGTGTTTTCTCCCGTGGAGATATTTCTACATATAACTTGATAACTATTCTTGATACACACAAAAAATAATGAACTTTGATGTTTTTATTATTTCATAATTTTGAATATAATTGTTTCATCAGCAAGAGTAATTTTATGAACAGAACGTGTTTTTTCATAAACGAGAATTAGCTGTTTAGAAATAAAAGAACTTTCCCTAAAATTTTTTTTGCAAATAATTGTAGGCAAATATTTTATTTGATAATTTTTTTATGTTATGTTTATTTTTATTAAAATACGCGAAGAAATTAACACTTGGTATTTCTCTGATCGTTTATGGAAATTATCAAAAAGGTTTCTATGTGTGATTGCAACCAGTTAAGTAAAACTTCTGCATTGCTGATTATTTATAGTGGCTAAATTTTTATTCAAAACAGCAATTGAATGTGAGACATATTTAACTTATATGTGTAAATAGGAGTGGAGTAAGAGCTTTATTTCCTTTAAATTCTAATCAAATTCTGTTGTTTTAAGGTAAATTATATATGCCTAAATAAATGACAAACTATTATTGTTTTCATGTTTTTTACATTAAATAAAACTTGTTAGTGAATGAGTGATTCTGCCATAGAAATAACCGATATTTATATCTTTTCTATCGAGAATAAAATAAAAATTTTCAATTTCAGAATAAGTTATAATAATAAAGTAATACTCAAATAGAATCATCTATTTGTATAAACTTCATAAATATAACTATAATTCAAATATTTCATTTATTATCTATAATCTATGTAGTAACATAAATTTATATGCACGTCCCGTGCATACATTATAATAACTGAAAAAAAATCGATAAATTTTAAACATAAGAAGCGTTTCGCAGACTTTCGTCGCGCGTAAAAGAGAATAGAGAAATAGGGTATGGACATACGTGCAGGGTGGATTATTGGCTGGCATGGAAGAGCGAGACTCGCCTCGCAATACGGGCGATTATGCGCATAAATTAGCGACCGCTCTTACGATAGGGTGGCGTGAACAGGATGGGGTTATCGGGCGGAGACGTGCGGTGGTAATCCGGCATCGGAAACGCATTAACAAATGTCAAGTCGCGCAGCGCGCAGGAGCAGAGGGGCGCGCGAGAACGGGGGTGGATCGCTTGCCGTAATCCACGTAGTAGCCGGATGCTACAAATCAAGTTTCAGGCCTCCTATCGGGCCGAACTTCAGCTTGATTTTTCTCCTCTGCGATTTTTCGTTTCTTTCACCCGTCCTGTCTTTAGTCTCGCTGTCGCCGCAACCACGGCAGAGCCGTCTGTTTCCGCACCATTCGACGCACTTCACAAAAGTGCGCGCACACGGTTGCATTAAGAATCGCTTTAAGAGCCGAGAGATGCATTCGGTCCGCATTTCACTTTTTTTTTAGAAACGTGATACAATATATATCTACGAGACGACTGTCGCTCAGCGGTTCTCAATCTCGTTTGCGAGCAATTTCGTTTGCGAAGCAATCTCCGTCTCTGTGAACGCTATCTTCCTGTCTTGTTCAATAATTACGTGCTGCTGCAAAGAGCGCGGCTCTTTTCAGCATGATGAAGTATTTTATAGCACTATTTCATTCACGTAAAATATAATTACACTTTAATTGTATTTAAAAAAGAAAGAGCAGGATATTTTTGTTTTTTAATTGAAGATTTTTTGTTACTGATGTTTTGTTACTGCAAATATATTTGCCGTTTTTAATAGAAATTGATACATCTCATTTAAACAACTTTCGTACGTTATAAATTAATTATATTGAGAGACGTGACGTTTATATTGGTTACTTTCTGTGTATAATAAATGGTCATATGCACATCTGAAAAATGTGTGAAATATACGACCAGTGTATGATAAATATTTATTTGTAGATGGTACGTGTTTGTTCACATGTAAAAAGGAAGAGAGTAGTTTTTCCTATGAATTTTTCAACAATATCAACAATATGCAAGTCTAACAATAAACAACAAAAGCTCGCATTGTTTAGTACAAAAGTTCTTTCGAAAAGAGATTTCGACGAGATAACTTTGATGAACTGCTGTATACTATGTTATTTGCGTGTTATTTCAGGAGCTTATTACTCAAAGAACTGGAAATTAAAGCTTCTAAAGTTTAATGCAAAGAATTTGCAGATACTTTTTATACACAAAATAATGTGTATAAAGTGTATAATAGCCTATATATATATATATATATGACGCTAATGAGATATTCAACACGTTTAATTATCACACGTTTCTATGGAGAACGATTGCACTGATTATTGCGTTTAATTCAACCGCATCTCGATGATCTGGATCAAATTGAATTATATATCGATTGCACATTTTCCGGCGCTGATTACGTATTTCACGCTCAGGTATTTCTCACTCGGCTTTGCGTGGAAACATCGATCGCATCTACGACAGCAATTTCATTTCAAATTTAATAGTATAAGCTTAACTCGTAGTAAACCCGTAACAGACTGTAACGACGTATCGCCGCTGTAATATTCATGGAATACGCGTACATGAATGCAGGTGAAGACTCACGAACGATTGTTGCCACGGCTTCGTCGGAGTATCTGTGAAAGACGCATTAATAATGCATCGATTAATTATCCGCTCACACGAAAGTATATGTATATACGCGACACACGCATAAGCCTGATCGATTTCAGCCTAATCGTTTAGCTTGCGATAAGTTACATCGGCCTCCGACGTTCATTGTTAATAATTTCCCACCGCTCTATCGATGACTTGGTTGCTGCACAAGCGCGATATTAAGACTGACGGGAACAAGGGAGATTGCATATATTCACAAATAAAACACATATATCAGTGTATAACATTTACATTACATATAGACATAATTCCGTTTCTTAGAATAATTTCAATAATTATCGAATAATTATTAAGTTGAAATATTGCAAGAATAATAACAATTACTTTAATATTTTTAAGAAAAATCTACTTTATTTGTCAAAGGTTATTAAAAGTAAAATCAAGCATTTTGAATATTATTCCATATGTATATATCACAATTACGTGTGAGTAATTCTAAATAAATGTAAATATATTAAAATAAATAATAGCTATTAAGCATTCCGATAACACGCACGAAGATGTCAAATATTGTACAAATACATATACAATATTCATGGACGATACTTTTGAAAAGTTTTGCGTTTCGGTAGCATAAAGTAAGCGGAATTGCGTGAGACGCATCTGATGAGCATGCCCTCAAAGAAACAAGCGTGTTGACATTAATACTGGATCGATGTTGATGTCGGAGTAGTGTTTAAATCATGTTTCAATCAAAGATCCATCCATTCGTTGAATTGTCAGTCGCGTCGTATCCAACGCATGCAACGCGTGCCGCACGAAGAGGCCGTAACGCTCTTTCCGTAATTCACACACGGTGAACGGGATCACGAAGTACCCCACCTCGCTTCGTGGATCATGTAATAATCGTGTAATAATTGGTAATTACCACGGAACGTCGAGCTCATTCGCTTTCTCTCCCTGAGTCTATTCCTGTGTTGTGTTCGCTCCTCCTTTGAGCTCCGCTGCGAAATTACGGAATATGAGGTTGCGTTATAAGGCAATGCTATCCGTTTCCGCGGTGGTCCAGGCCCTTTTTTGCCTACGCTTGCGGTGAAATACTGACAGTTATGTACTGTTATTTGCTCAAGTGTCCACTTAAATCAATCGTGTCCGGATGCGAGTGCATTTTGTCGTTTCGTATACGTGAATATTTCATATGCGTGTGTATTTATATACCGCGCCGGCGGTGTGGTCCGCAAGTTTCCATTAACTCGTGACGTTTCGGGCGTGCCGTTGTACGTGGTTCACGGTGTTTCGCGAGATTATAGCCAGCCGTGATTATTCGAAATGACGTTAGAGTTTAATGGTACATCCGTTTTACATGCATTTTCGCTTGTCAAGTAACCATCGCTAATAAAGCACGAATATGCGAAATACTTGTTTCTTGCAGTAATCTATTGTTAGTCCATTTGCTATTTTAGATATGCTTTAACCAAATATGAAATATGAATACACACAAAATGATCCGGTATTTTTAATCTATGTTTGATCGGTTTGTTTTTGTCTTCTGTTAAATATATTATTAACAATATTATTTGACAAATTTTAGACGTATTATTAAAAAAAACTTGATAAACAAAATAAACTTGATAAACAAAATAATGTGTACAATATTATAAATGTTTTTTAATGTTATTTAATATTACAATGTCCAGTGACCTTATGAATGAAATATAATAAAATATAAAATATATAAAATTTGTAAATTTAAGATTTAAATGAGATAAAGAAAATAAATTGCGTTCTCATTTGCTCGTATAAATATGAATTAAAACAAATTATTAATTACAATCACGCGACACATAGAGAAGTTGCATACAATACAAACAATCCTGCATATATTAATATAGCATAGAAGACAAGCATTCTCTCGCTATCTCCATCCATTTTGATATATTATTGAACATTCGAACAGGTGTATCGTACCACTGAAGTTCACTTCAATTCCTTCGTGTGATTCGGCAAATACACCGCAATGCTAATCCGAGTAGCTGCAATAAAAATCATATGGTAGGCGAAATAGAAATCCCGACTAAGCCCCTTTCCCCTCGGCTAACCCCTTGCTCCGGCTCACCGTATTTCTCACGAGGCTCTCCGCGCACTCGATACCTCATACATACATACAGCGTCCCAATATGCCCTCTTTCTCCTTCTCACTTACCGCCTCGAGTTTCGATCTGTCGGATGAGATCAAGCTCGTCTTGTGTATTCCTCGATCAATTCGAGAGCCCCACGCGCAGCTCGCACCGCTCGAAGAGTGGAGAAAGAGCCGCGCGAGAACAAATCTGAAAGAGCTCAGACAAGGCGTTAGCGCTCTTCTTCTTTGCTCTGCATCTCCACGGCGAGAATTTGTGTGTACGCGCGCGCGCGCGGACTTAATGGAAACAAATCGTCCCTGGGTCGCGGGAAGACGACAGTTTCTCCCTTCTCGCACTCGCCACTGCCATTCCCTTACGTCGTATTTGATCTCGGTTGAATTGACGATACAAGGGATACGGGCAGTCGGCGGCACCATCAGCAGGCGAGACGAAACGCGGTCTTAACGAGCGGAGAGTGAGAATGCGAGAGAGAGAGAGAGAGAGAGAGAAGGAGAAAGGCTAGAGGAAGTGGATACGACATACTAAAGCAGGAGAGGAAAAAGGAGGAGCTTGCGAAAGTCCCGAAAGGATCCATCGTAGCTTCGCGATGTCGAAGTTCACGAGGGGTTTTCGCCTACCGAAAGATAGACTTTTCAACGAGGAGCGCAGAAAATTGCCGACGCGGCACTGATCTTGGCGAGTATTTCTTTCGGTTGTAAATGTACGTTTTACGAACTTTCATTTTTTTTTAACGAACGCAGATACACGAATTTACGTTCACGGGAATATTATCCTATTATCAAGTTTCACGGATACTTCGTGCTTCAAGTTTATCACTTTTTATGTCGGATATTGTCAGGATGTTGTTGGTAACAAGGAATCGATTTAACTTTGAATATTATCGTTATTTATAATGAAAGACTAAGTTTAACTAGGTTCGATATCATTTTCACTAGAATACTTCGAGACCAGTGTTGCTAAAAAAATATTATTTTCATATATCCTATTTTTGTTTTATTAGCGCTCATAAAGACTATCTGGTGAAGTTTATCATTGAATATTTGATTAATGTAAATTAGAAGCTATTTTTCTGTCATGCGATGTAAAGTTTATCAGTTTACATTTTACATACTATATGCAATAACTGCCATCACTATAAGAGCCGTTGTAAATATATAGGTTTATACTTCACATTATGTGTACGAAAAAAATGTTGGTAATATTTTTGAAAAAAATAGAACGAGTTTGTTGCAAACGATATTTTTTAAGTTATCTTTGACAGCTTTTTACAAAACATTTTTTCTATACTTGATTTATCAAATTTACATAAAAAATCGTAATCGATCGTGAGTAAAAATATTGTATTAAAACTCATCTTTTGAGCGAGAAATTTTATTTTTCACATTTTTCACGTTTTTATTTTTTATGACCTACGCTAATGCAATTCTTTTTTTATATCATCAATTTTCACAGTTGCACGAATTTCAAATCACATGAACCCAAGGAGTATTGTAGAAGTAAAGAAATATAGTAATATTCCGCAAAAGAGATGGAACAATGTCGAGGTAGGAAAAAAGCTCTCAAGAATCCTAAAGGATTTTATTACCGTTATATGACGCCCAACGAATTTTAGAACGCCGGAAGTCTGCAGGAAATGTCGCAGTGAATTTTTGACTTGTCATCAAGAGGTACTGAAATTCATCGATTGAGTGATTTAAAGATGGCTATCGATACTTTGTTTTCGTCGTTTCGAAACGAAGTGGTATAATTTTTTAAGATTAAAGTGCCTCGTAACCAATAATGAGGGCTATAAACCACCCGCTATTTTTACTGCTCTAATAAGATAAAGTGACATTTTTGCCTTCATCATAATTAATACAGAGTTATAAACTCTACACTCTGTTATACACTCTATCTCTCCTTGTAGAGAAAACTCCATATCTTTTTCATATTATTAAAATAATTTGATAGTATATATAATTTAAAAAATATCAAATAAAAAATAAGAAATTAAGACAAGATGTAAAATATGTTTATAATTAATATATTATTATCACATCTCTTAACCATGTGTCACATAACATCCACACATTTATCAAGAAGAAGAATTACTAACAAATAGCATAGCATAACAAAGGTATGGAATATTTTGAAATGTAATTCGCGTTCATGAAGCGGATTAATACCAAGATTCCATATATTTTCCGTATTCAGATGAAACTGCATGTTGATTACATTTTGTAGAGCGCATGTTGATGAAATCGTACAGTAGAAACGGCAAAGAACGCCAAGTGTACACGCGAAATAACCTAACAGTTATTCAGATATACGTGTCGCGCGATGCAGTTTCCAATTACCGTTAAAACCGTACTGCAGAATTTGCGCGTTGATGCCAACAGGCGCACAATGCGCATTGTGTTAGCGCTTCGAACGCGCAATACACGTGCAATCGGGCTCCGAATGTATGAAGAGAAATGTACGCGCGTTCCTGACGCATGTCGGGGAGGATCCCTCCCGGGGTCGCACGTTGCACGGGCAAGGACGGAAACGTCAATCCCAGGATTTCGCTGGGGCATTCTGGCCGGCTATTTATGGAAACTTAACCCGCCCGTGTACCGCTCCCCGGGGAAGCCCCGGCCTTTTCGACATCCACGGCACTCCGTCGAATATCTAACGGCCTACCCTGATGATCGCCGTTTATCAAGTGTCCTCTTTCCGAGTCGTTAGGTGAACTTTCTCCCTCTCCCTCGCTCCCTTTCACTCGTTTTGCAACCTCTCGCGGTTTTTCCGCCTCGTTTTCTCGATTTTCGCCTCGGCCCCGCTCAGACCTCTTTCTTACGAATTCCTTCTTAACGAATCCCTGAGGAGGATTCATCGATTTCCGCCTATAATCCGCGTTCGACGCGTTCTGTTGCGAATATCTCGCCCCAAGTGAAGCGGAGAATTTATCGGCTATTTCCGACGATTCGTGCCTATTATACGCTGGCTAGGTGGAAAATGTTTCATTAATTTAGCGCCGTCGCGTCCCCGTCGCGGCACTATAGTTCTCGACAAAGTAACGAAGTTAATTTGTACCACGACAAGGCGGATCGTATTATACCGTATCGTGTTATATACGTATATACCGGTCTCCTTGTTCTTTATTAAGACGACGAAGTCTTTCAATTTGCACTCTGCACCTGAAGCTATCTAGTAAAGTCGCGTCGATAAGAGACACCAGAAGTTCTCGATAACGTTCTCCGGCTTACGACGACCAAAGTTCGCCGACTTCGACCGAGTTTTACTGCGGAAGGAGTTTGGGAAAATGTTTGTCGAAAGGAACTCGTCTCTCCATTGTAAGAAAAACAGTTATTTATATCTATATCTAAATGTTGATGAAGCACAGAAATAAAATTAATAATATTTTAATGCTACGATGAAATATTTATCGCTGAGTAATTCGGATATCTAGCGTGATATTCAAATTTAATAAATTGATATATAATTTAACACTTGTAAAGAATGATAAGAAATAATAATGATTCATATTTTTATTTAACAACAGAAGAAATTTATTATCATAATTGTCTTCGAAAAATGTCTCCTTTTATGTAGATATGTACTTCCGTTTATCGAATACTCCGCATTATCTGTCGGAACAATGGATGCTGCAATCGCAATTTATATCGCTAAATCAGAGCGGTCAAGGAAGTTTGCACTGTTCGCCCAAGAAAGGGATTCGATAATACGAATTCGCACAGTTTGCACGCAGCCGGAAGTGGATACGTGCTCGGCGTTGGTGCGTACCTGACGAAGAGAAATGACCAGCTAGACCAAACCATAAATCCAAGTGCGGCGAATTAATCGCGGCAGTGTCGGCGGTGGCATTGCCGAGCGAAACTCGTTGCGAACTAAACTAAACTAATCTAAACTCGTCCAGAACTGCCGCCAAGACCGTCGAGAAGCCTAAGATGGTGCGTATTTCGACACTGTACCGACTGTGCTACACATTTCTGGCACGCAATGATCTGTCAAACTCATCTCTTTCATTTAATAACGAAAATGTGAGAAATGCTTAGCATAAATGCAATGCATATATACAATGTTAATATTTCTAACGCAACATGCTTTTTGCTAAAGAGAATTTAAAGTCTGCATCTGAAATAAACGGATTAAAAAGAAGGATAGAGAAAGAGAAGAGTATTATTTAAGAAAGATTAGGCTGCCAATTATTTTTATATATTACTGAATGTACATCATTGGATTAATATATCCAACATACGTGGCCACGTGGTCGTGAATGTATTGGTATTACACGTAACACTCTTGTTCAGGGAAAACTTAATAAATTTATTGCGCGCGTTTTACACCGCCTTACGGTAAATTAAAATATACCGCGGCACTGGTCGCTATGATAACAAGGAGTATTCGAAACATATTTTCCGGTAAAGCTGTCACGTGTATAACGATGAGAAAAAGAAAGAGAAGGTAGTAAGTATTTTTAAATTTAAGGTAGTAGGACGCGTAAAAGGAAAATAGTTTGAATGAACGTAGGGAGGTGCAGAAAAATCATCTTCAGAACATTGTTATATGTAGAAGTACGTGTCTCCGTTCTCCCGTGGGACTTTATTACGCCTCTTACGCGGGAAATAGATTTCTCATGATAATGTGACGGTGCAAGTTTATCATGTGGCGACGATGCGCTTATTTCGTGCGTGGACCACGTGATGAATTCGATGAATTATATAATCGCATTGTAGCAACAACAAAATCAATTGGGCTAGCTTTATATCCGGTTTACCGGATATAACAAAAATTTCGTAGGGCAAGCTCAAATTGAAATTCGTATTACGATCGTTTTTATATAAATGCTGGTTCAGCAAACAGAGTAGTTTGTTTTTTTTTTTCATGAATGGTTTTTAACTTTAAATTGAGTTAAAATGGTAATTTTTTCCATTTACTTTTCTACTTTTGTTACTGTTATTTACGACAGATGTCCAAAATGAAACTAACTTACACGTATGTTGCTCTCTGGTCCGAGGCAATGCCACGTAAACGATCATTTAACTTTATGGAATTCTTTTTTCTTTTGCAACGTGATATATCCGTTTTTCTTTTGAAGCAGCTAAATGGATACCGCGAATATACCAATCGTTTATCAGGGAATATTCTGCACGCTGCTTCGCGAAAAGCTTTCAGCTATTACAAACCAGACGTGCATCGACAAAAAGGGCGAGAGGAACATCTAGCCGCGGGCTCTAGAGGATCAGGCACAACAATTAGCACGAAAATACATTTATTGTATTTAAATGAAGACGGTTACGTCTGGGAAATTTAATACAACATTTGACGCGATGTTAAAAAAAAAACAGTAACGAAATACCTGTAAGTTTGTTTTGCATGTTTTATGATAAATTATTGCTTTGATTATAGTAGCAATTACGTTTCTATCTTATCCTATAATTGATATCACTTGAAATATAAACACACAATGAATATTTTAATTGCGAGAAAATATTTGAAGTTTTCATTGCGCACGATTATATTTAGGGAACGTAATATGGTATATTGTGTAATAATTTTTTTCGATATTCGTTTCTATCGGAACCCGGTATTTCTCTTTTTATTGATCCATTCAGTGATTCAATAGATAAAACCTTTTTGCGGATGTTAGCACGAAGGTATGCGCCAACTTTGAGCGTGGCAAGCAAAGTTTCGAGTGTTTTGCTCAAAAGGATTTAGCCGGATCAAGCAGCCACCCCTTTTAATTTAGCGGGCTTCGACGCTCCTGAAAGCCGAGGGATAGAAAGCTCGTTTCACGCTCGTTTTGCAAACGTCTCGACTCTATTTATTTCTCCGTCGGCGATTCCTCTGTGGGAGCTTAGATGTGATCCGTTCGTATCTTTGTCACAAATAACTTTTTGACTGAAAAAATGAAAAGGGCAATTTTCTGATATTTATTGCTGAGAGAAAGATTTTAATAAATCGTGAAATTAAATACACGATACATATACATATGTAGGGGAGAGTTGCTGAATGCGTACCGGTCTCCTAAATCGTACCTCTTCAATATTTTATAGTTTCATTTAATATAAGCA
>VBVR01005119.1:0-12860 GCA_011638315.1 Tetramorium parvispinum | reverse complement strand
ACAATAGGCCATATCGACACATTAGAATAGTCGATTTTGTATAATGAACATTTGCTACAACATGTGTCAGAAAAATTACAGCAACAGGCGACAGAGATAGAGAATCGCGAGAAATTAAATGAATATCTCACGCTATTGACATTAGTAGCCACTGACCTGATACGCGACGTACGCGACGTAACTCAATACCTCACGCACACAGGCAGCGGCGTAAATCCGACTAATGTACTTCCGATAGATATTATTATAACGGAACTTAAGGAAGCAGCTTCTCAATTAACGCAAGGACTGCATTTTCCTTTTAAAATAAATGAAGCTAATTGGAACACAATAAAGAATTACGTAAAGATAAGCGCGTATTATAATAATCCGCACATATATAGTATTATTAAGTTTCCTATAGTAGCGTATCCAGTATACGACATAATTAAAATCAATCCGTTTCCGATACATGTACAAAACAATGTATTTAGTTTAATAAAAGTAACCTCACCTTTCCTAGCTATAGATAAGGAAAGTCATAATTATTTCATGATAACCGAAAACGAAATAAATCCATGTTTTAAAGACGAAACGAAATATGTTTGCGAAAAAAATTTCCCTGTATATCATGTAACCGCAGACGCACCATGCGAGGTGCAAACTTATATAAACGCGCCAGAATTTATTAATTATTGTACCACGCGAAATATACTATCAAAAGTTACGATTTGGATTACATTAGCTGAACCACAGGCCTGGCTATATTCCTCGCCTATGGAACAACAAATAACCGTGAAATGCAACGGGCAGCCAGAGAACAAAATCACTTTTCGAAAATCGGGAAAAATAAGACTCAACGGAAACTGTCGACTAACTACGCCTGACGTGACAATTAAAACACCAGGACAAATAAATAAACGCACCCGAAATCCAACAAATACTACCCGAGTTCAATCTAACAACACCGCATAATATTGTAAAATCGAGCTCAGACCAATAAATAAAACTAGAGCCAATAATTAAAGATCCGATAGAATTACAAAAACTAAGTTTAAGTATAAAGGAAATGAAAAACGAATTAGACATTGAGAGTATATTCGCAGAATACAAAATCATATATACCGCTAGTATAGGCACAACCACTATAATCATATTAGTAATAACAATAAGCGTAATTGTATGGTTAATAAAACGGAAAAACGCGATATCCCTGTCCGACTAGCAATTGTTCAGAAAAAAATCGAAGAATTAGAATAAAATATATCTATCGATTATTCTCTCCCCAAGGGGGAAGGGATGTTATAAGTCAAGTTCCAATTTACGCAATGACCATTAATTAAGTAGAACATAGAAAGAGGTTTGCGGGTCATTGCGTAAACTTGAAACAGCATTTTTAAAAGAGGCCGATTGCAACCGCCGAAATGACAAACTCAGCAGTTGCAATCGGAAGTAGGACATTTTGTCCGAATATAAGATAGGACCACGGAACAATGGCCGGTTCTCTCTTAACATCTATTACTCGTGTCGCGTTGTGACCGGACGTGTACGGCCACGTGTTCGGACTTTGTATTTTTATTGAAATTTTTAATATAATTATACAGTCGCCACTTACTTTTACTGAAAAGCAAGAAAAGATGTCCGTAGAAGTCGGCTTGCAATCTCCGCTTCCCGTATTTGAATATATTAATCCCTTGGAAATGTTCTTCCACCAATATTATCTGCTCACTGAAAATGTGGTAGGTGGCAGTATAAAAAATGTCTAAATAGTTAGGAAAATAAAACTCTTTATATTTTCCACAACAAAAATATCTTATAATCACGCCATTGGCGAATTCGCACGCTTACAATCACGCACTTATTGTAACAGTCTATCTCCTTTAAGAAGATGATGTATTAGCTCACGCACACTTCCGCGCTTGCACTTTTACTTCCCGCTCGTTAATTGACTTCGCGGTACTTATTATTAACTTCCGATCGCTCTCGCTGATCGTTTCGCGCCGTTAATTAAAACTGGACACGAATTAAAGAGGATATGACCTTCCGTCCTTCCATAACCTCTGATTATCACTACCATGATTTTAATATCGAATCGACGTTTCCGCACACGCACTTGGCTTAAATACTGTCGATGATAATTCAACGCGATTTATACGATACGCGTAATTTCGGGATGACGTGATATTAATCTCTACGTCGAGTGGCATACGTCCGTACGGATCGCATTCCCGAAAACCAACTGAGGCTTTGTTCACCTGCACGAACGCGCTCGCTTCCTCTTCGCGCGCCCATGTATCACTACTGCCTATTCGCGGCGTTCTGCCGCCCCGCCATATTCGTGATGTAGGTCGCTCTCTCTCACACTCTATTATACTATCTCTTTCTAACCTATATACATTTCCCGCGTTTTTGACATGCGGCCTATTTACACTATATACATTTTTGATTATCATATAATAACACACTCTGGCTATATACATACTTAATTCTGCTATTAATATCAATGTTAGAATATAATTTACTCTATATAATTATTTTAAAACATGAAATATCAAACTTGTATTTTTATTAATTTTTTCTTTTTTCTTTCGCAGGTACTGACTTCCCCGCTCATCAATGGAATTTATAAGGTAAGTATAATAATTAATATAATATAATAAAAGCATATTTACAGCTACTTTAGTATAAATATTAATCTTGACTCTTTTTCTTTTCAGGCAATAAAACAGGAAATTATTCCAGGTAAGTATATACATTGTTTACATAAAGCTTTTCTTTAATCAATATCAAAATAAAATTCTTTTTCAATTTCAGCTGCCTCATCATTGAACAACTGAATAATTATATAAACTGTCGTCAATATCGAAAGTAATAATATATATAACATTTGCTCTGCCTCTGTACATCCGTCCATTCTTTACACGCATGCACACATACATCAATACATCACGCTACTTGCATTCGCGCTATCAGTCTTATTAATACGATTACAATACAAAATATATAATATAAGGATACAATGCAAAATATTATAAAAAACTTGGTTGCTATCACAATGTTTTTAATAATTATCGTAATAGACTTTAAGATGTTATTAAATAACGAAACATATGCGCTCTTATTTTTCACGCTTCTCATTGTCCTTTTTCGTGGTACCATTTATACCTTATCTTGCCACACCTTTTGCGCAGCGTACCACCTATCAAATAATGATAGAAAATAAAATACGAAATAAAATATAAGTGAAATTATTACCTCAAATGTCACACGTCTTTCGCGCAACACTACACAATATATCAAAATAATAAAAATAAAATAAATCATAACTTTTCGATTCACTGCCTTGCACTTTCGCGATTCTCGGAGTGACACGATCACTACTATTATTCATGCACTATTTACACTTTTATATTTAATGTCTCTATTTCTTTCTTTTCTATTGCAGGTTGCCTCTGCGATGTTCCCTCCACGCAATGCGTTATCTCCACTATCTGGGCGACGTCCATCGGCTGTTCGGCGTCCTCGCCTTGACCTCGCGTTCGCTCCTGGTCTCGCTGTTGCCTATTATCGCCGTTGCTGGTCCCGCTCGTCCCTGGAGTTCGCTCGATGGCCCCGCTCATTTGCTCCTTGGTTTTGTTTGCCGCTGTAAATATTTTAGTCGGCTTAATTTTTTCCACAGACACAATCTTCGGTTTCAGCGTCACGTCGTGATAAGTAAAAGTGATCGTGACATACACTTCGCGACGCGCCTATCTGTGAAACTGAACGTATACAAAATGACTGTAATTATTAACAAATAAAGAGTTATATGTTTATGTGATTTGTAAGTAAAGTGGAGTGTTTTCTTTTATTAAACCTTGCTCATTGGACGTATAAACGCAGCGGATCTCGAATCTACAATCGACCGTCGCTAGCTAAATAATGATAACGCGGTGGCGGCGGCGATAACAATAGTATCTTATTAGTGATCCTACCTGTTTTTGCACCACCATCTAAAAACAAAATTTAATGAGTATAAAAGTACAAAACATACAAATCTAGATAAAATGTCACATTTTCGTTTATTTTATATTTTTATTTTAAATTGAATTATATTATTCAGGGTGAAGTAAAAGGATTACAAGAATGATACAAGCAAATAAAAGAAGAGATGGTCTTTACGCGAAACCTCCTTCTGATGAAGCTTTATGACACATCGAACGCTTCAACATCTAGTGTGGAACTTTCGAATCAAAATAAGATGTAAAGTACAAAATGGTGTCAAACCATTTGATGCCAAGTGGAAGAAATTGAAGGAAGACTTGGAAGCACGCGAGGAAGCTTATAGAAGATCACCAAGCCTAAGACTAAATCTGACGAGGAACGGACAAAGATATACGGCCAGTTTAATTTTGCTATAATACTTTTTAGATTGTTAATTCATATAATATGTATAATATTAGAGAAAACATTTTCTCACGCAATTTGCATTAATACTGGTCGACGATAATCTATTTCTGGTTTTTGTTTTTAAGTTGGAAAGGACAGAAAATATTCTTTCAGGATCCGCATTAGAATTTGGAAGTGATCTGACTGCATTTAAAAGTGATTTTAAATTGGGATATTTAAGATTGTTAATGGATTGATGTTTCAAAATTCGTTTCCACGTATTATCAAAATTATTTTTTGCAAGATCTTGTTTTTCTTCAATAGTAATATCGGAATATAAATTCTGCTATTCTGTCTTTAAATCATCTTCATCAAAGCCATTAAGAGTTTTCGCGATAAGAGAAATATCATTAAAAGATACTTCTCTGTCATTGTCAAATAAAGCTGTATGTGATTCAAAAACTTTCACTTTATATAAAATATGTTATTGACGGGCAATCTATTTCTGATTTCCTCAGCAGCAGCAATGTAAAACTCCAAACAATTTTGTCTAATAGTTGTTACAACATTTGCATGTCCTTCTTTTATCAACTTAGACAGATATTCCTCACATTCCGATTCCAACGTTAAATTATCAAGAGGTTTATGATTCTCGTTGTAATGTAAAATGTAAAATAATAAATTTTTGAGCAAATTGTCTAATAGTTCTTTCTTCAAAAGTTTCGAAAAATTTGCGCCGGAACTTTGACTGATTTATAGTGCGATAAATGAACTTTTGTTTCATGTGCTTGGAAGAAGACATTAAAAGAGTTAAAGAAATTTAAGACGTATTTTAAAAACAAATAATACGCTTTTAGATCCACGTTTTTCATTAGGGACAATAAATGTTCCCCACTTTATTTTCTCGGTCACAACCATTTCGGTAAGAAAATGTTTTATTGATCCCATGATTCGGAAAGTCTATCAATACACGAATAATGCGATAGCTATCGAATATCGCATAAATTTATAATTTTGTGATTTGTCTCTTGGATATATTCACAAAGTTATCTAAACGTTTTGGATTGTTATTATTAAAAGTTGCAATGTTTTTTGAAACTTCCTCGCATAAATTATATATTTTACTGCATGCAGCTAACGCGGCAGAATGGCAAGGACATATACGAGGGCTATTCAGAAAGTAGGGAACGTTTTGGAATTAAAAAAAACTAAGTACAAGAAAAAAATTTTATTATATACATCTGAAAGAGCGACTAAAATACTACTTTTCTACATAGTCACCAAACAAATTGAGGCACTTATTATAGCGGTGGACAAGCTTTGAAATTCCTTCGTCGTAAAATTCTGCCGCCTGAGACTTCAGCCAGTGAGACTTCACGCCCGCCTGGAGTTCCGCGTCGTCATCAAAGCGCTATGTTGCGAGCCAGGTCTTCATCTTGGGGAACAAGTGGAAGTCGCTTGGTGCAAGAACAGGACTGTAAGGCGGAAAGAATTATTCTTTCAAATGGGAGATTTTCCCTCATCCGCCCTACAGTCCCGATCTTGCACCAAGCGATTTCCACTTGTTCCCCAAGATGAAGACCTGGCTCGCAACGCTTTGATGACGACGCGGAACTCCAGACGGGCGTGAAGTCTCACTGGCTGAAGTCTCAGGCGGCAGAATTTTACGACGAAGGAATTTCAAAGCTTGTCCACCGCTATAATAAGTGCCTCAATTTGTTTGGTGACTATGTAGAAAAGTAGTATTTTAGTCGCTCTTTCAGATGTATATAATAAAATTTTTTTCTTGTACTTAGTTCTTTTTTAATTCCAAAACGTTCCCTACTTTCTGAATAGCCCTCGTATATATTTTTAACTTTTTTATATATTAATTAAACAAGAGAAATTACAAGCAAAGAAACAAGAATTCTCTGGAATAAATTGCCACGTTTAGGCTGAATTTTACATATTTGTTATAAAATTATAGTATAAAAAGCTTGTATAATTGCATTGCTTTTCGTTTAATATATTTAGTTTTATACATATTTAATATTAATAAAACTATTATTATTATATACGTTAAAGTTTAGTTATTGATAAAACTATAAAGAAGCATTAGTCATATTTACTGTCTCATAGATATATTTTACAAATAGGAGCGGTCTGTTAAATTTCTGCGCAGTAGCGTTGGCTTTGAACGATTTGGGATACAAAGCAATCGGCATCAGAATCGACAGCGGCGATTTAGCATATCTCAGTAACATAGCGAGAGATATTTTTGAAAAAATTGCTGTCAAGTACGACATACCATGGTTCGCAAAATTGAAGATTTGTGCGTCTAACGATATTAATGAGGAGACCATAATAAGCTTGAATGAACAGGTAAAACTTTACAAATTACAGATGTAGTAATAGATGATGATAAAGAATATGGATATTTTCCAGAGTCACAAAATCGATTGCTTCGGAATTGGGACACATCTCGTGACATGCCAAAGGCAACCTGCACTGGGCTGCGTTTACAAAATGGTTGAAATCAACGACGAGCCGAGGATTAAGCTCAGTCAAGAGGTCGGAAAAGTGACAATACCAGGCAGGAAGGATGCCTATAGATTGTATGGATCTGATGGCTACGCATTGATAGATCTCTTGCAGAAAACGACAGAGGAATCACCACAAGTGATGCAGAAGGTTCTCTGTAGGCATCCATTCCAGCAAACAAAAAGGGCTAATGTTACACCATCCCGAGTAGAGCCTTTGCACAAGGTATCATCTGATTGAAATAAATTTTCAGATCATGTTACATAATATGTATACATATATAAAATGATAATATGTAAATGTAAAAGATGTATGTTACTTTGCATAACTTTATAGTTCCAGTTTTTTCATTTTTTCAATTTGGAGTTTATTTTTCTTTGCAAAAATTTGATTATTGTGTTTATTAATATTCAGTATTTTACGTTTTAAATAATTTTTCTATTAGTAATGATATACCATATATAAATAGAGCTATATTTTTCTAAACTATTTGTAAGTTTTTTTATAAAAAGTTTCATTATATTATATGTATATATATTATTGATATTAATTACCAATGTTAATAATATTTATAACTTGTGACTAATAAGTAAAAATGTATCTTACAGATATACTGGAAAAATGGCTACCATTGTCAGCCACTGCCTACATTGGAAGAAATTCGCAACAGAGTACAGGAATCACTCAATACATTGCGTAACGATCATAAAAGGAATCTGAATCCAACACCCTATAAGGTAAAAATTAATATTTAGTTCTTTGAGAATTATTTCAGAATATATTGTCGAACATGGACTTCTTGACTTAGGTTAAAATTGTTTCGAGCAAAAATCTAATAATTTCTCTATGATGTCTAATATTTTGGGATTTTTAATTTGTGTATTATTTATTAACTTAGATACTGACATTATATATTGAAATCTCAAAAATATGCCATGAAGAATATGTTATTTAAATGTGTTTTTTTCTCAATGTCTGTTACAGGTAGCCGTCAGTGATACTTTATACAGATTTATTGATGAACTGTGGTCACAAAATGCGCCAATTGGAGAATTACGGTGAAGCATACTTCTCTTATACAAGAGTATTTTTAAATTAGTCTCTAGCAATTATAAATATCAAGTAAAAACAGTATCAGAAATCACAGATTTACAGACAAAATACATAATAATAAATCTTTTCTCTAAGAACAACGGCAATGTATCATCGCAATCGAGCGTACGAATGCGATTGCGCCATAGAATATATTATAAAAGAGAGAGAGAGAGAGAGAGAGAGAGAGAGAGAGAGAGAGAGGGAGGATCCTAAGATATTTTTTACATTTTCCATTGTTGAAAATATCGAATTATATTATCATTGTCGCAACAGTATATTTTAGTAAATCTTGCGCAAATCGTAGTACAACATATTTGTATAGTTTTACACGATTTATATAGAACGAGATATTCCGTTACAGAAGAGATCTATTTACAAGTAGTAGACTTTGTCGCGCGCACATACACGTATTCTTACTCCTATTAAAAAAAAAGTACAAAATAATGTACAAAAAAAAGTACTTGTGCGTATGTAATTTTAGACAACTCAAATTTCCGAATAAGGATTAACTCTAGAACTAGTTTAGATTACACGTACACACAAACACAGAATTAAAATATTTCAAAGAATGGCAGGCGAAAGATTATTTTCCTAATTAACTCGACAAATCAATTTTGAAGGAAAAATTGTCTAGAGAGACAAGAGAACTATAGAGATAAATGTCGCGCCATTCAAAAATTGTTGAGAACAAGATTTCTTTGTATGTAGATATTTGCACGCATTAATAGATGAAAGAAAAGAAAGAAAAGAGAAACAGGTAGTTGGCCAACTGTGCGCCAATTATTTAATAGACACCACTTTCTTAGTCGCGCCTAACGAGTCAAATGATAATAAGTAGCACCAGAAGACGCATTGTCAAAAATAGAGAAAAAGGGGCCGCGACGTACGAGAAAAATGCTCTCCTTTCGCTTGCGTCGCGCGGACGCTCTTGCGATGTAAAGCTTTATCTAGCACTAATGGAAACTACGCGCGAAGATTTCATGAGGAAAGTAAGCGACAACGTGCGATTTATGTTTCACATTGAGAGAAATCTCGTCGTTTCGGCACGAAATGATTTCGATCGCGTGCGATCCAAATTAGAATACGAAAGCTGTCGATGTATCGAGCGCGCGGCGTCTCGCCTATATTTATTATTAATATTATTATTATCATTATTGCCACTATCGCCATTATTGTTACTTATTTCTTAGTTGAGCTAAGCTGAAGGAACGCGCATGCCGAATCCTTCCTCGAGACTAGATAGAACTACGATTTATGCGATGTAATGCGAATTAATACAGTTTGTGTAAATGTATTATAAAAGTATATTTCGCGAGAATCGATAGAGAAAATGAAGTGAAGGAAAAGGCATCCCGCGTTTCTTCGTTATTTATGAATCGCCGAGTGAGCTGTTTCTTCGAGAGAAACGCGCCGCTTCTTATTTATTTAACTAACGCTAACGAATATCTCGTAGAGCTTCGCGGTATTCGCTTCCCTCCCTTCCTCTCCCACCTACGCGTATCGCGATTAATCGATTATTACCCTTATGCTTAATTCGTAACCTGCCGATGCTTCCTTTTCTCCCGCCTTTGCGAATGTCGAATCGAAGAAAGAAAAAAAGAGGGAAGAAAAGGAAAGGAAAGGTGTTCTGTTATGAATAGCGAATGTACCTCGCGCAAATAATGCTAACGATAATAAACTGTATCCTCAGAATTCTCCGTTTGTCTTTTATTTATTTACACACCTCTGGGAGACCCGTTTAAATTCGATTCCTCCTCGTGCTCCTTTCACTCGACGGCGAAAATGTAATCAACTTGTCGATCGATCAAAGTTGCACGTCTTTTTTTTCGGCATTTCTGAAGTTCTAACGCTTGGAAATCGCTCGAATCTTGGGAACTCTGGGGGAATTGAACAAGGGGCAGATAAAGGCTGCGTTCCGATATTCACTGCCAGTACTGCAAATTTATAGTTTATGTCACGCACATTATAGATTTTCAGTACTGGCAGTGAATTTCAAAACGCAGCCAAAGCAGAAAGTGCATCGTCGCGCCATCGCTGGGATGGCGATCGAAAGCAAAACGAGAGAGGATGATAAACATGCTAGTTATGTTAGAAAAATTACGCGGGGATGCAGGGGGAGGGTGAAGCCCTCCCCCTGCACCCCGCCCACGCGTTTTATTCAATATCACTACTTCTCATAGGTTTATAACTTAAATATTGCGCGCTTTCTGTCGCGACGCATTCACCGAGCATGCGCACGTCACTACGTATCGTCGATATGACAGATTTCCTAACCCTCAGAACTGCGATTTTTGGCAATTAATAACTCAACGAATATTGAAGAGCAACGATTTAAACAAACAGATTCGTAAATTATATACCGAAATCTACAATATTGTCAAGTTACAGCTAAATCGGTGAGGTTGCCCGTTTCCTTCAGTATTACCCTTTTCAGTTATAGCTAGCGGCTACAATATGAAATAACATAAACCAATGTAGAATATACATATGTATACATATAATGTAAAATAATTAACGACATAAATTTGCAGCGCCGTCTGTCAGCGCGCGTTACGAGATCAAAAAATCAAACTAGAATATTAAATGCGGAAAACCTGAGGGCAATGTTTCTCCCTAGTCGGAGAAGATAACCTCTTCAACCGACGTGCTTGTGCGCCGCGTGCCACTCGACAATCGACACGAACGTCCGCGTTTCGCGTAACTGTCCGTAAAAGTCCGTGAATAACGAGCGCAGCACAATCACGGAAATGAACGGCGATTTCTACACCTGCGACGAGAAGTTACGACTTGGCGCACACCGCGACGCGATACGTTATAAAATCAACATGTTACAAAACGTGTGTTTACACGCGACGAATTTAAGACACCGGCCTCGCGCGGACTGTTTACCGACGCGACTTTTGTAGTGGTCGCCCTGCGCAAGTGCGCACTGCGCTTTCTTGTGAAAATTCTACATGCGATATACATTATATATGTTTCTCACAATCAGATCTTGTATCTAAAGAGTCGATTAAAATGCATAATAAAATTTCGTCGTACTTACATACCGACAGATGCAGCGGCGGAGTTGTGTCTGTCGTAATCTGAAATAGAAATACGTAATATTCTGATTAGAGTGGAGTTCCCAAAATATGATATTTTTCAAAGAGTGATTACTGAATTGCGCAATTTTTTTTTAACACATACTTCGATAAAACGATATCACGTAATTATGAAAAAGAATTCTTCCTGGCTATAAGATTCTAACAATGAGTTATATAAGAAATAAAAATGCAAATGATTTAATTTATTAAATTTAATCCTGATTAAATGATAAGAAATCTTAATTGCGTTGAGAAACGTTCACGACGACGTTGTTAATTATCTCAAGTGTCACGATATAATCCAAGATATTTTATGCACCGTTTATGTACGAAATTGCGCTCCGAGAGAAACGAGTAAGCAAGTGCGTATGTATGTATGTAGCGAATAAAAATCTTGACAAATAAAACTATTGTTTCAATATGCTTACCTCGTGGTTGCTTCGCCGGCGCCCGCGGTCTTTCCTAGACTTCCTCCTCCTCTCAGCAACTCGGGCGGAGTTCGGCTGCTACGTAGCTGATACTGTAACATACAAATATCTCGACGGGCGGGAATCAACCTCTCCCCTTAACGGTGCCTGCCACCGGGCGATTGAAGTCGGGGTCGCCATCCCCTACCGGTGTGAGGACACCGTCCTAACGGAGTCATCGGCCTCCGTGGTCGAAAAACGCAGAGGACCAAAGCAATACAAATATAATATTCATAATAAAAATATAATATAGCGCATACAAATATAATATTCAATTCCAAAATGTTTCACTCACCGATCCGATCCGCGCAACGGGCGGAGTTTTCAGCTACATAACTACGATGATACTGTAACACACAAACATAAAATTCAA
The DNA here is from genome assembly GCA_011638315.1 of Tetramorium parvispinum. Lineage (NCBI taxonomy): Eukaryota > Metazoa > Arthropoda > Insecta > Hymenoptera > Formicidae > Tetramorium > Tetramorium parvispinum. The sequence goes on along the minus strand of VBVR01005119.1, from coordinate 975 downwards.
ATTAAAGAAGCGCACAAAATGAGCAATGTTTCAAAATTCACAATTCTTCTATGCGTATTTAATTTAATAAATTTTTTCAATGAAATATTACTAACACAATTATCTATTTTTCGAAAAAAATCTTTACAAAAATAAATATAAAATTTTAAATAATTTCTCTATCTCTGATTATTTTTAACTTTTCAAGTTGAAACACTCGGAATAAATGTGAAAAAATTATTAATTTGATGAAACTTACCTCAAGGTTGCTCCGCCGGCGCCGGTCTCTCCCAGACCTCGACTTCCTCTCAGCACATTTGAGTTTGGTCAGGATTCCCTTTCATCCTCCGTTGCATAGGACACTCGCGACAAATATAGACTATTACATTCGCGCGCGCGGACTAATTATCAGTAAAAGTCTTTTGCGAAAGAATATTCTTTCAAATGATCTTTAAAAAAGTGTCTTAATTAGTCCGATTATTTGAACGGCACTCCCGAAGCAAACCCGACGAACCGGCTGCGGTTCGTTGATTTAATTAAATCGGCGACGAGGGTACGTTAGCTTCCCCCTAGAATATTAGCCAAGCAGAACAAGAGTTCTGGGTACTAGAGCCCTCCCACCGCGCCAAGGTCGTATCCATGGGAGGGAAGCACTTTTTACTTTGCCACTAATTAAAATAAAAAATAATCTGATAATTTACAGATACGATGCGTAGCAGCTGAGAAATAATCCATATCGGGTTGTACGGTTCGATGTCTCACAAACTTCTTGCTTTTCTCCTTCGTTTTGTAGCATTTGTAATTGCTCATCAACTCACAATTAATTACAATTCCGCGTACCTACGTTGATTATTCGCGAACGTTGATTATACAGGACCACAAAAAAATTCGGAAATTGACTGCAACCAGAATAGAGGACTCTTATAGATTTTGGGTCGCTGAATTCGAATCCGTTGCCCGATTTGGCCCATCACGTCAGATTTTTAAGATAACATT
>VBVR01005118.1:0-12861 GCA_011638315.1 Tetramorium parvispinum | reverse complement strand
GGGGGGAGTGGCAAGGGCCGGCGGGGGGACGGGTCGGGTCGCGCGGCAGCGGAGAAAAGGCGGAGAGGGAGAAAGTCCGAGGCGGAGGTCAATCGCTTCTTGCTTCGCGGGACGTTGGAGACGAGGGGGAGGGAGAATGAATCCCGTTAGATTGGACCATGCCCCCGTGAAACGGCGACGCTAATCGCGGTGACAAAAATCCGTCGTTAAAATGGAATAGAACGGATCGCGACGGATCTCCCTCTTATTCCTGCTCGCGCCGAGATGGGCTTTCCACGTCTTTCCTCGTCCGAGAATCCGAGTTTTCAGATACGTATTTCCCTTCAGAGAGAACAACAGCATCATAAGCGGGAGTTTCACACTTTCTAGAGACACATAATGGAAAAGCGCGCGCGTGCGAGTTTCTAGATCCTATTCAGCTCTATTCGAAGGGAACGCGCGATTGTAACGGGGTCGCGCCGTTACCCAACGTGTTACCCAGACGTGAAGAGCGAAAAAACAATTTGCAAGAAAAAAAAGAAAGATGAGAAAGAAAAAGTCTCCCATCGACGCGAATCACCGGCGATTCGCGATCATTTCTCAAAACGTGCGCGCGCTCGAGACAGCACGATGACGTAGATCATAGCTGGATCGTAAATCACAGCTGGATGACTTTCACCCACGCGCGATACGCATTTACGTTAAAGACCCCCGCGCGCGCCCGTCCATTCAACGAGGAACGACGTAGCACACTTTGTAACGAGCGTACGCCAACACATCGCCGGCCTCGCGTTACGTTCCTCGGGTCGGATCACCGAGAAATCGAGAAACACGCCACTTTCGCTCGTTGTCGAGGATTCGACAACGGTCCTATTCCCGTAGAGGAGAGCGCAGAACTTTCCGCGGACGCGTTTATTCCGCGATGCCGCACGGCGCGACGCATCCCCCGACGCGATACGATTTCTTTGCGCTTCTTGCGAGGCTCATTACTACGAGCAAGGCGTGAAATGTGCGAGAGATTACGAGAGAGGCGAAGGTCGCTAGCCTCCTCGGACCGGGTACGCCAAGCTGGTTCACGACCCTTATTACGCGAGACACGACATCTCCGGCTGACAGAAGCTTCCTTTAACGTCGGTCCGTAGCGCGTAGCACCGAGAAAAATGTTTTGCATTATGAACCAAAAGTTTTGTTGATATATACCCAAGAAAATTATTTGCTGTAAACAAATATGTTATTTGCTTATATCTTGTTAAATCGTTTTGGTTCAGAGCACAAAACAAAACTGTTTAGAGAACAAAACTGTTTTATTCTCTAAACCAAAACGATTTAACAAGATATAAGCAAATAACATATTGTTTATAGCAACTGAATAATTTTCTTGGGTATATAGCAACAAAACTTTTGGTTCATAATACAAAACATTTTTCTCAGTGTGAACAACGGCAACTACGAGAAAAATATAGTAAACATAGAAGTAAGAGTTTTGTCATTCTGAAATATACCGCTATAGCGATATTGTGACAGGAACTGGAATATTTTTATCTAACATATTATATATTATACAAAAGGATCGTTATGATAATTAAAATATTTCGATATACAATTTTAAATAATCAAATTTAACTAAAGGGAAAAAGAGAACTTGTAACCTAAGTATATGAAAATTACAATATCAACATGATAATTTTAACAAAAATTGTCTATAATCATAAGCATTATTACATATACGTAACTTTTATATAATACGCACAATTTTTTTTACGTAGGTAGTATAGTTTAAAGCTTGTAATCTTGCTTATAATTTTTTATAATATGCATTGCAACCTTAACTAATCAGGATTACATGAGTATATGATTGATTAAAATATTATTAAAAAAATATTTCAATTTTTTTATTTTTTTATTTCTTTCTTCTCTTTTGATCTACGATATTTTCTCTGTGTAGAAGAAATACAAAAGAATATAACATCAACTGAAGGAGTCACGAAAAAAGAAATATTGTATCTGCAAACTTGTAACAAAAAGAAAGATTTCTTCAATCTTTCATAAGAAATTATGTTAGAAACATGTCGAAAGTCGAGTTTAATTACTGATTAGATTACACATGTCAAGGCGAAGACCAACCCGCGTAATCGCCTTAACGACAGCTGCGAACGACGAGGCCTACTTTGAGCCGGCGATTTTAAATTACAGTCGCGCTTAACGCGTGCCGGCGTAACGAGGGCTTCGTCCCGGTTATGCACAGCGCGATTTCGATTCCTGCGTATCGTCTCGATACCACAATTCATTTATTATCGTGAGGCAAAGATGATAGCCGCTAGACACGCAGCACGGAAAGCTATACGAGCGGATACGCGCTTCTCCGGTCGATATACCGAATAATAAAAAGCATTTCCGCTGGATGTAAATTGAGGCGATGCGTAGGGGGCGGCGTCGCTCCAGTTTCCCAATCGATCTTGATTCTCTCTTTTACCAATTATCTACTCGGTATAAACATCATCAAATGAAAACGCGCATCTCTCTCTCTGCTTCCAGATGTGCATGGACCGATGGAGACGTTCGTTTTGCCACCCGGTATGTACTTGAGGCCGGAGGACGCCGGGAATCTCTACACGACCTTGTCGGCCAATCCCAACGTGTTCTTCCAAAGGGCTGCCCATCCCGGGATGATGTACTGAGGCGAATCTCGCCGGTGACAAGACACCCGTGTACGCGTGTCGCGTCTTAAGATTAGATACAACCGCGATTGTTGATCTCTCGTTACTGTAAATAATTGTCGTTATCGGACTCGGTGAACGACTTCTATGTAGCTTCTTTGTAACTCGGACCATCATCACGAGGGAGGGAATACCCCGCCAGAGACGCGTACGCGATCAATTGCGGATCGCCGCGAGCAATAAATGAGTCTGCGTGCTGCGAATCACCGATGCGAGAGATTCGAACTGGAAGAGTGTACGTGCCTCCGGAATAATGCAATAAATGTTACGACACATTCTTTTTTTTTTTACGAGAAACATCATTTTCCACCTCATCTTCGATGCTTGTGGATAAATCTCTCCAACGACACGCTTGGAGAACATTCGCGCCAATCGTTCCTCACACGGAGAAAAATGTTTCTTTAAATTTAATTAATTTTGTTCAAGTCGAAGAAATTTTATCATTGAAATAATTCAATCAAAATAATATTTGAACTAACAGATACGATTGTTTGATTTTCAAAAATGTATATGTGTGTATGTTGTATTTCAAATAAAATATTTTTCGATAGAAAATTAGTTCTTTTATACATATAAGTCGAGCTGAATGGTCATTCCAAATAATATAGTGTTATAAATAAGTTATGAAAACAAACAATGCTCTTATTTGAGTCAGGCATTTAAAATACTATTTCAAGTAATAATTATTTCTCCGTTAAACAATATAATTTAATCAAGTTTTTATTCCATGAAATATTTTTGTGATGAAACAAATGTAAATCAAACAAACACATATGTTAAATGCAATGAAATGTTTTTCTCTGTGTAATTAACTGAATAATGAAAAAAATAAAGATCATTGTTAAATAGTACTGCGATTACTGCGAGTGTCAGAATTTTAGATTTTTGAGAACAAATCCGACTTCGACCAAACTCCGATTGGCTTAATTGACGATTAATTCGATCGGCAAAATTGTTTATAATTTGTCGTTTCTGATCTTTCTTTCCACATGTCAAGCGATAAGAATTAATAATTCTACATTCATTAACAAACCGATATTACTCGACAAGATAATCGTCGATTGAGTTAATCGGAGTTTGACCTCTTCGGTCAAACTCCGGATTCGCGAAAAAATTTTAGATAGCACAGAGAATCCGAGAAGAAATCTTTTTAAATTCTCGAATTATGAAACGAATTCTCTTTCCATCCCATTTCCATTCTAAAAATTCTTAAGAGTTTAAAAAGAATTCGTTTTCTTGTCACCATTTCTGAGCCTTTTCTCGGAATTTTTTTTACTCTTTTATGGAATCCTTTTTAAAAAAAATTTTTTTCGAGTTCATGTAAAACAGATTTTCAAGAAAACAGATTTTCAGATCAAGAAAACAAATGCTAACTCATAAGAATTAAAAAAAGTAAATCCTCGAGTTCGTAGTGATTGTCCGTGTTATTTAGAGTCCGTCATTGTCAGCTGACGCTGGTGCTGACCGATGGTGTCCTACCTTCCCGTGATAAGGGGGTCAGAGATCGCGACGATGACGAGGAAAATCAATACGATACGCCACGATCGATCGCACGATCGATCGAGGCAGCGCGTGCAGCCGCAACCTGCAACTGCAGTCGCATAATGACAGATGTCACGTAGAACCACCACGAGGTTGGTGGGGTAGGATTGCAGTGGCGCCGACGGAGGGGAGTCCTTCGTCCCTCCGCAGTTATCAACAATATGGCTCCATAGGCGACGTCAGACGTGTTGCCGCACGGAATCGCGTGACCAGATGTTGCACGCGGTAGCGAGCGTAACGAGTCCCGCTGGCGGTGCGACGGTGCTCTCGCGGCCGACATAGCCGCGGGTGAAAGTAGCGAAGATCGAGAGCGCGATGCGCGCGAGTTCCTAACCTGCCGGACGACGAGCTCTGTCCAGTCCAGCGCCGTGCGGAATCATCGCGATGTGAATCCGTTGCCCTAGGCTACGCGAATTACGTATATTCCTCGTAGAAATCCCCTTCCACCCCCTCTCGCGTCGTCGAGGATCCCCGAAATGGCGTGTCCGGTGGAGCGACTCAGGTAAGTTGGAGAAGGATCTGCAGTCGTATGTTGTGTCTCGCAGAGAGCGTACATACATCTGTTTCTCACAATCAATGCGTTTTCTCTTTTTTCCCGCCGCATAGAATTTACTTCGTCACATACAATGTGGCTACGAAGTTCCCGGATGCCAAGCAGGATCTTCATGAGCTTCTGGGCATTGCACCCAACTGCAACAACTCGAAGCTGTGGCCGGATTTATATTTCGTCGGGTATGTCCAAACCGTTTCTCTGCGTGCGTCAGATTCAATAAAGCTTGCGTTCTTTTAGTTTACAAGAAGTTAAATCACAACCACAGAATATAGTGTTGGACTATATACTGTTCGAGGATCCATGGACTAAAGCCTTTAGGTAAGTCTAATCTTAGTTAAAGTGATGCAACTTGTATATCATAAATATATAATTGTCCAATATATATATTTATCTAAGAGATAAAAATTAAATTATTAAAATGGAACACTTGTTACTTAATAAAAATTAATGAGAATAATGAGCCAACTAATCGAGCCGCTAGGATGTTAATATAACTTTATGCACAAAGGAATAGAAGTACATAAAAATTAAATGCTAACATGTTTGCAGAGACTTGCTGAAGAAGTATGATTATGTAAAAATACGATCACAACGGTTACAGGGTCTTGTACTGAATGCTTTCTGTCTGAGAAAGCACTTGACACATTTGAGATTAATAGAGGCTCAGTATACCAAGACAGGCTTCGGTGGCATGTGGGTAAGAAGACAATGCAACAACAGCAATTGCTGTTCTATTAACAATGTTACTTGTTTTTAGGGAAACAAGGGTGCAGTGAGCATAAGGATGAACGCCTACGGAGTCAGTATTTGCGTGGTGAACACGCATTTGACTCCTCATGACCACTTACTAGCCGATAGAGTAGCGGATTATAATACCATCGTGACAGATCATACTTTTACTGCACCGTTTACATCGAGAATATTATTTCACGAGTATGAATATTTTTTATGCTGCAATAAGAGTAGAATTAACTATGTTCTCAGTAATATTAATATACACTTTTTATTAGCTATATATTTTGGATCGGTGACTTAAACTTTCGGCTCAATGGAGAGGAATTAACCGCCGCCGAAATAGACTTACTAGTGAAAAAGAACCAATTGAAGGAACTTCTCAAAAGAGATCAGTTGAGTATGGTGATGAAGGAGCAGCAAGCTTTTGCCGAACTAAATGAAAGTAACATCACATTCCCGCCTACTTACAAATACGAATTTGAGTCCCAGGAATTTGATCTCAAGTAAGTTATATAAATGTGAAAGTGATTAAATATGAGATATATTTATATTCTTTTTTTTTAATAATGTTTTATATGTAATTATTTGCTACAGGCGTAGACCGTCTTGGACTGATAGAATTTTATACAAAGTAAATGCAGCAGATATATATGATGATATAGAAATTCACGTTGAGCAACATACTTACGAGAGCCATCCTGATTATAGCGTTTCGGATCACAAACCTGTAACTGGAGAGTTCGATATCGTGGTAAAAATACAATCTTAATAGTATATCACCTCTTTTTATTGGTGATTTCGTGTGAATAAAACTTTTTTTTTTAGGTCAGACCTAATGTAAAAGACGACATTGTGGAATTTCAAGATTGTACCGTGGAAGAAAATTTTATATCTTACAAATTACAAAGAAATTTCACTCCAGGCAATGGAGATTGGATAGGTCTCTTTTCTAACGAATTCTCCAGTTTAGATGATTACATCATTTACGAATATGTTAGCCGCAGTAAGTTTCTCATTCCTTTACATTCATTTCTGTTGTCATTCAATATAATTGTTGCTATTTAAATTCTCCTAATTTCTAGATAAGCCAACATCAATTTTTGACGATGACTCACCTAACGTGAACACGGAACGAATATCATATAATGACTCGGCGCTTTGTCTGTCGGAAATGTATTGCTTGGTGTATGTAGCTCAACGAGGAGATCTTATGGAGATTTTAGGTGTGAGTCCGGATTTTTCGGGTCCTCGTAGATCAATCGAACAGTGCAATTCGTCTACATAAATTTTATAGCAAAAAATCAACTCACTTAAAAGCTTGCGCGTGATCGATAATCATTTTGTAGAGATATTAAATATCAAGCTTTGTACAATTATAGAAAAATATTTTTTTACTTGATTTTTTAACTTATCTTGTTACCACAATTTTTTCTGGAAATAATATCTTAAGAGTGAAATATAGATTAAAAAATTCTAATTTGTGAGTAGGAAAGTTGAGAGGAATCAAGAAATATGGCCTTTAATCAAAGGGTGCTTTTGGGATGATATATAGTATGGTGTGTTAAGTTTATAAATTAAAAGCATCGCGAGAATGATGCTTTACACATAGGATTTAATTGTTACTTTTGGTACCTGGTTTTTGCACTTAGGCTGCCGCTTAGAGTGCGCAGTGACGTATTTAACGTCCGCTTTAGAGCTTGCAGTGAGTGCACCGTCACGTTTGTCTGCACGCGAGATCTTCCGCGATTCATTAACGCCCGCCGTTATTAGAGAATAGGATAGGTATATAATTATTTTCTCCTGCCTCTCGAGCGTTAATGATTTGTGTACGAGTGCGCTCACGTTGTATATTATGACTATTTCCTTAGCATAGTTTTTTGCAGAAAATTTAGATTCTGGTACGCTTATATGTTATAAAAATCATATTGTTATATATAGAATGCGCTGTCGCGCGGAACAAAGTAAACGAACAAATATATTATGGTTTCAAAGGGAATAGCAAAAATAAAGGATATTAATATTTTTTATTCGTCTCGACTCATTTATCCTGTTTTATACTATGTATGATTTATTCAATAAATTAATGCCTATCACGACAATAAATAATACATTAGCTACAGAACACGACAATACGATACAACAACAATAGTTGCAAAACCTGTTTTCCAGTATAATATGCAATATTAATGTGTTGTGGGAAACTTGTAATTGTGCATAAACGTGTTTGAACGTTCCCATTCAATAGCTTGTGCTTTTGTTTGGACATTATTTATTTATAATGTATTAACATGACGCGTCATGCCGGATTCGTGAAAGAAGGTTTTGCATAAAATTGTTGTCATGTTATGTCATTTAATGGTAAACACGATGCGTAAATACAAAGGTATAAATGATACATTATCAATGTGAATCCATCTGCGGCGTGAATCTAAGTATCGTCGAAACATCAATTTGATACATAATTATTATTAATAAGTCGCACTCTTGATAAACATCGATTTACGATTACAGCCAGTTCTCACACTTACAATTGTGCCGTAACTGTGTTCTTATCATTTGAGATCCTTGAGTGAGGTCCATCCGTTGCTTATTTCCCCACGATTGTATAATTAGCATAGAAACATCGTAACATAGCATGCGCTACATTTCGTGGAGGTGGACAAATAATGTGTTGTGCAACATGTTACCTTGCAAAAAAAAATTTTCACATAACATCGTAATTAAAATGCAAAGTCACGTTGTACGTTCGCTCCGTGGATGTATTTTACTTGAAATTAAAACACGCCGTGCGCATTACTTACAATTACAAATATTTTGCAAAAAAAAAGACTAGAACTATTACTTATAACGCACGATTGCGATTCAATGAAATATAAATAATCTCCTTCTGGCGAAAGTTCCGCGCGTCGGATCTTACGAGCTAATTCCATGCTAACTCGAGTGGTTTGCAACGAAATTGTATGAATAATATATTTCATGTTTCTTTATGAGCGTCACCGAGAAGGCCGTTCTGTTTCGCCGTTGCACACAGCGAAGTTCAAATAACTTTCATCATTGTCGTGAGATCCTGGATCCTTCCTTCCGCCGGTCCATCGATTCATCGGTTTATCGATCGCTTCGAGTTCACAATCGATTTCTCTTCGGCCAACCGCCTGTGTTAAATGCATCCTTTCATATTATAGAAAATAGATAAATTTCTTTCTTTCTAAAACCTATTTTAAGAATGATTAAACGACCTGTCTGGGATGTCGCCATTTATCACAGGCAGTAGCGCCAGGTCCATGCTCCCGACGTCCAGTTCTGTGGTGTCTATTCCTCGAATCTTCTGTATTCGATGCCAAACGAAGTCCCTGATGGGCCTTCTCAGAACAAACAGACCAAAGACGAGGACACCCTGAAGTGCGTTTACCAAATCGAATGCCGTCCAGTCGAAAGGATCACCGCCGACCCACCAGGAAATTAATTCCATCATCCAGTTGAGACCCATCAGAAAGAAGAGTACAAGGCAAACGATGAAGACTCGCTTGAGTCTGCGGAAGAGCCTTTGATCCTCCCGATCGGAATGCTGATTCCTCGCCAAGCGCCTCAGCGCGAGTTCTTTCTGGTACCGGCTGATCCTGACAGCAGTGATTACGAAGAGAATCATGTTCACCAATAAAAGGAGGCCGACCGGCACGTAGAAATACGGCATAGCTTCTGCGTCAGCTACACAATGAGAGAAAATAATTAATGATAAAATAAATAATTAATAATTAAATCTGACTTTCTCGGATATTGATCAAGATGTTAAGCAAAGCGGAAAGACAGAAGACTCAAAATGCGACAATTTTTCATTACGATGATAGAAATTGTTAAATGAAATGAAAATAATGAAAATCAAATCACAGTCTAACTTGGAAAAAAATATTTAGGATGCTTTTCTGGCGTGCGTATTTGTGGCAATGGGATGCGTGATTACGTGTTCTGCAAATGGATAGAGACTCACACTTGAACCAGCAGCTCTCGCTACCGAAAGAGGGCTTGACGTAGGTCATGGGAATCAGAGGACTGAGATCCATCGCCATCGAGACGAGAATGAGGACCGCTGGGACGCCCCAGGCCCATATCGAGTAGTAGAAAAAGAGCGTTTTAGGCTGGATTCTCCTGTATGAGCGTTGATTCACGTGATGGCGTACCAACGACCATATTTCGATGCACATCACGTTCAGCCAGAAGAAGCAGGCCACAAACGAGAATTGGATGACGAACGCTGAAAACGACGCCGGCCGCGCGGTCTCTCAATCAATCCTGCTTGTCATTTGCGTGTCGTCATACTTCTTAAAGCGAACCTACCGCGCTACATTGATGCCACCGAAATTATACCGCTCGATAAAAGTGGCAGTCCAAAGTCCAATACTCAAATTAGACTACCACTTGAAAATCATTAATTACAATTTGTTATTCTCTTAAAATGTTTAGAACGATCTTTCTTGTAATAAATTCAATTGAAGTTAAATTTAATTAAACGTTCAAGTAGCAGCGAAATTGATAAAAAATTGAGATTCTTCTATTGATAAAATATAATGTATACTCTATTATACTTTTATCTAACGGTGTCACACTTACAATGTACTCTCTATGATAATTAATTATCTTACCTATGCTAACGCAAGCTTGAGGCGATAATTGCGTGCCTGTGAGCTGCGTAATCGCCAAAGTGGTGAAGGCCAGTGCTAAGCAGCCGCAATAGTGGCAAAGGGCCTTCCCGTTGACATCTCTCAACCTCGGCGTTATCACATATGCCACAATGGTGAGTATCAGAAAGGGAACTGAGATCAGGAGTCCGCAGGCGTAAATGATGACCCGCGCATCCGCGGTTGGGGCAGCGGTCTCTGTAATTGTTGCATTCCATAAAAAGACTCGAGTACGAGGAGACTTGAAAGAAATGAAATGTCAAGGAATTATCGATTTCTTTATGATATACGCGGATCTTTCACATAAATTATTTGTTATACGAATAAGTAACAATTATTTTCTTCAGCTGAAATTCCATAGAATTCAGGAAGATTGAACATTTCCTTACGAAAGATTAAACATTTAAAATAAAAAATAAAAGTTAGGGGAAGTTGGGAGGATTTTCTGTGATCTCAGGTTCTTCGGTACAAACCTTGAAAACAAACGAGTGCCCTTAGAAAGTTAGTGCCCTGCTCGGGCACAACTTCCATACAGTAATTTTTGCCGGGCGCCAGCATAACCGGCACATGATCGATTCGCGGTGCAAAGATGGAACCATTCATCAATAAATAGTACTCATCCACCTTGCTGTCCTCCGGATATAGTATGTACCTGAAAATGCTTCGTCAAATACGTGTGCGCGTATGTGCTAACTCGGATCGTCGGGCAAGAAAGGTGCTTGTGAGTCGAGTATTCAAAGTAAATGAAGTTTTAATTTACTTTGAATACTCGCACCAGGATACACACATTGCGACAGAAGATCTTTCCGAGAATCGCGTTTCTGTAATCAATCGCCCATCAGAAACAAGTTTTGCTTGTGTACGAGGAAATAATTCTTGTTTAATTGCTACGGAAATTGCAATAATTTTCCATTTTACAGTGAAGGAGAATAGAATAAAACATTATTTATCACAAGACTTTGAAGTTACTTCTAAAAATTATATCTTGTTCGGAAAAAGCGTACCGATTTAAAAAAAAAGTAAAAGCAATATTTTTACGTGTACATAGATATCTCTTTTATTCAGCTACATACGCTTTTACTTTGCAATCTCTTGCTATTTTATACATTTGAAAATCCATCTTCTCTTATTATTTACCGACGAGGAATAAAGCATCTCAAGATTCAGACAACTTGACGTTTTTATGAATCCGTTTGGAATCGCGCATTGTTTATGCAAGTGTAATTCCTACGCTATACAGTTTATCCATTTGTACGCTACATATGTCCTTTATCAATAATTCATGAACAATAGCGCGGCGATGTTACTGTCACCTGTCACTATGTTACACGTCCGGTGAGATTAAGCATTTCTTTATGATTTTGTTTCCGATTATCACGATATGATGACAATTTTGTTTTATAGGAAAAGGAAAAAATTATTGACGATATGTTATCTGCCGCAAGGAGGCGGCATGACTGTGCACACAGAATCAAAACTTGTAAATTACTTTTAAGATACACAATTGCTTCTTTGATATCTTAAGTATCTGAGGAATGCAATATCGAGAGTGCAGTTATCAATACATAATATCAATTATATTTCTTTCAATTAAAGAAAGTATTATTAATAAATCATCTCATCTTACGATTTTCACGTAACAAGATATACACTTAACTCACGATTATATAAGGCTTAGTATGTATGTATGTTTCGCGTAAGTAAGTATGTTTCGCGCGATTCTTTGTTAGATTTTTCAAATTTTACACAATTGATAATTTGGTATTTGAGTCGACAGGTATGAATCGATAGACCATTTCATCACAGCACGAAAAAACAAAGTGTTATCGTAAAATGTGGCCAACCGGTGTTCCGATCTATTGATAAAGATATCGATAATACGAGCTGTACGCATTTTATATGTATTATGTAACAGGCGACCTTCGGTAACATGGTTTGTAACGTGGCTCTCTCTCGACAGACTCGATCATCCAAATCTTTATAGATTTTTTTCTGTGTTCTCCATATACGTACTTTAAATCGCAGGGATTTCCCACGATAGCGGCGAATGTCTTATATTCGTCACCAGGCACCAGCGCGCCGGTGCGATTAAATTCGCTGAAGAACGGTGAAAAATTCACCGTGTCGTTCGCGGGGACGCAAACGGTATTCTGGTTCGTATCTTTTGCAAGGACCTCGCCTATGGAGCAACATTTTCCCACCAATGGAAGGTGCCCGTATTCTTTCGGCACTACGGTCTCATTTTGCTGAAAATAAAGATATTGAAAGTATTTTGTGATTCCTGTGTTATTAAAACGACGCTATATTTCTTATGCAATATTTCAACGCTCCAAAATTCGGTGAACGAGACAACTTGAGACTGCGCGTCGCGAGTAAAGAGGAGAATGACGTAAATGATGACAGAAAACGTTGGCGTTGTTAGCGTTGCAAACTTGTGGAAAGTGACTTGACATATTTGAAGACAGATTTGAAATCAAAGGGCAAAAAAAATTTGAGAAAATTTTTTCGGAACTTTGGAACTTTTGTGAAACAATCTCTGTATAAATGAGCATAGCTCGTTGAGTAAACAACAACGCGTGATATCGCAATCCATAAATTTATAAAGTGACCGCAGGTTTTCGAAGAATTTTAGTAGTGTTAATATCACTTTGCAAGAATCGCT
>VBVR01005117.1:0-12869 GCA_011638315.1 Tetramorium parvispinum | reverse complement strand
GCTCCTAGCGTGGCGTCATAGCGTCTACCAGACATTGACCCAACGCCGGAGCCTTGACAGATGTGCCCGACTCGCCTAGCTAATTGTTCGTTCTGACCGAATAGGCGAAATCTAAGTTTGCGTTGGTTACGTCCTTCCATACCCTTCCTTTTCCCTTTAAAATTCGTGGGTCTGGACGTAACACTAATGTTACTAATACATTTAAATTTAGAATTTGTAATCTAAATGTAAATGCATATTTCATTACGTCTTTTAAGGAATGAAGTTTTTAAGCATGACTTAGTTGAAATCTTGTTCTGATAATTAGATAACACGAACATATTCATAGAATTCAAATATATATTGCGAACAGTTACAAGTTGTGAAGAGTGGAAGTGATATATATATATATATATATATATATATAATGCTTTCAGTTAATATCTAGCCAATAGATAGAAACAACGACGTAAGTACTATTAATTAATCATTTTTCTTATTTCGGGTACAAAATAAGATCTAGATATGTTTAAAAAAGACTGTACTAGTGTATGTACTCTGTGCTTAAAGTGAAATATATGTTTAAAATTTGAAAACGAAATGGGAAATTTTAATGCAGAGTTTAGTCTAGCAATAAAAAACAAATTTCTAATTTGTGCAGTAGATTATTTTAATGGAAATCAAGTATGCACTTTAGAGAATAATAGTCTTGCTACATTCTTCAATATTTAGCATTGCAATAATAAACTATTCCGTATGTGCAAATCACTATTCATTATAATTAAAAGAATATATAAACTTTATACGGATAAAAGGAACAGAATAATCATACAAATAAGAACACATTTTTTATATTATTTTATAACAAATATTTTAAGGAATTCTCAACAATATAAATTATATTTACATTAAACTCTGCTTATTATTGACAGAAAAATGAAACCGATTTTTGAAACGACGTTTTGGACAGCGTGCATTTTATGTATCGCTGTACCAATAGAAACTGCAAGGATCTTGGCGATTGTTCCATCACCGTACTACAGTCACCAAATTCCTTTTCGAGCGTTATGGACCACTCTAAGCCAAAAAGGACACAAAGTAGTCCTTGTAACAATCGATCCGATCAATGATTCTAACTTAACCAATTTATCAGAAATAAGTTTACAATCTAGTTACGAGGCAACGAAAAAAATGAATTTTGCAAAAAACATAACAGAAGGGTCTTACATGTGGCTAAATTGTATAGCACTAATCATTACATACTCGGAACACCTGTTTTGCCATCACATCCTTCAAATTGGGAAATAGGAGATGATACTGTTAATCCGTCATTGTGGTAAAGAATAACAAATTTTGTTCGTCAATGGTATCACATTTATTATACAATAAAAAATTTTTATTCTGAACAACAAGCGATAGCGGAAAAATATCTTGGAAGAAATATACCAGATATACGTGACATAGAAAGAAACACAAGTTTTGTTTTCCTAAATCAACAAGCAGCTCTCTCGTATGTTAGACCGACGATACCAAATGTTTTAGCATTTGGAAATTTTCATATTTCAAGAAAACCGGCAGCTTTAAGTAATTTGAGCTTTAAGTAAAGCTCAAAAGTAATCATTGCATTCAAACTACATATATCTAAAAATCCATCGTTTAAAAAATTCTACTTTTTACTTCCTGTATACTTAAAATCAATCTTTATATGTATATATATTTTTTCTCGAATACATTTATTTAAATTAAACAATTATTTCATTTTAGAACATAAAAGAATTTATAGCAGATGCATCGAATGGATTTATCTACATGAGTTTAGGCACAAATGTCAGGATGTCGGCTTTCCCAGAATATATGCAAAGCATATTTCGAGATGTTTTTGGAAGTTTACCATATAAAGTTCTATGGAAACATGACGGCGATTTGCCAAATAAACCTGATAATATCTACATCACTAAATGGTTATCTCAACAGAGCATTCTCGGTAAATATATGCCATAATTCAATCAGACCGATAAAAAAATATATTTACGTATCTCTTCATTAGCTATTTCGTTTCGGTTTTTGTTTTGCAGCTCACCCAACATTAGATTATTCATATATCACGGTTAACTTTAAAGCACGGAAGAAGCTGTTTATTATACAGTTCCACTCTTAGGATTACCAATAATGGGCGACCAATGTGTTCAAGTTAACAAAATGGTATCTTTAGGAGTTGCAAAACGTTTAAATATTATAGATCTATCGAGAGGAAGTCTGAACGCATCTATAATAGATATAGTAAACGATAAAAGGTAATCATTTTCCTACACAAGCATTCTCTTGTGCTATATCATTAATTATTTTCGTAATAGATGTAATAGAAGTCTAATTGTCATAGAAAAGTGATCTACACAAAATATTGTCTTATATTTGCAAGATTCTTATATAATTATAATAAAAGTATTTTTATAAAATATTTTCTTTCATATAAAATATATATATATTATAATTATAATTTTTTTCTTCATTATCTTTTATTCGAAATATATATTATTTTAATTTAGATATAAAAAAAGGATGCTCGAAATTAAAGCACTGAACGAAGACAAGCCTTATGATATTTTGGAACAAGTAATTTGGAGGATCGAATTCATCATTCGTCATAAGGGTGCTTCTCATCTTCGTACTAGTATCGCTTATGATCCTTGGTATCAGAAGCACGACATGGATGTTATAGCAATTTTATCAACTACCATATTTATATTATTATTTGGCATACTAGTATTTGTTTATAAATTCTTAAAAAGGATATTTAATCTTATAAAAACGTCAGTAGTTATTAAGGAAAAGATTAATTAACTTTCTAAATGCGTATTACAATTATATTAACAGAATTAAAATGTTAAATAACGTAAAAAATAAAGGAAATCGATAACAAACTATTAATCATCGTTTAACACATGAGTAACGTTTTATAATTGCCACAAATATAGATCGCGCAGTGTTAAATTTATATCGTTGTTATCAATAATTGTTCATTAATTAAAACGCAACTCACATCTCCTAAATAATTAAACTATTGTATTAGAATATGTATTCTAAATGTAAATGCATATTTCATTACGTCTTCTAAGTTTTGCGAGCAGTTATAATTCACAAAGTGAGAGAATTGATGAACAATACTGCCAGTTAATATTTATTCAATAGGTAAGAAACAACTGCATACTTAACTAATCATTTTGCTTATTTT
Organism: Tetramorium parvispinum; assembly: GCA_011638315.1. Taxonomy (NCBI): domain Eukaryota; kingdom Metazoa; phylum Arthropoda; class Insecta; order Hymenoptera; family Formicidae; genus Tetramorium; species Tetramorium parvispinum. The sequence continues at coordinate 9,658 of VBVR01005117.1, read as the reverse complement.
GGTTACAAAATAAGATCCGTCTTTAAAAGCTATACTAGTACATACCCTGTACTTAAACTAAAATAAGTGTATGTTTAAAATTTAATGCAAATGAAATGGGAAATTTCAATACACAAAGAGTCCAGTTTAGCAATAAAAAATAAATTTCCAATTTGTGCAGTGAATTATTTGTTATAGATTAAATATGGACTTTTGAGAATAATCATCTTGCAAAATTTTTCAACGTGTGGCGTTGCAACAATTCCGTATTTGCAAATTACCATTCATTATAAATAAAAAAATAGATAAAATTTATACGGATAAAAAATAGAATGCTCATACAAATAAGAACAAATATTTTAAGGAATTATCAACGATAAGAATTATATTTACACTAAGCTCCGTTTATTATGGACAGTAAAATAAAAGTGATTTTTGGAACGACATTTTGGACAGTGCATTTTATGTATCGCCGCACTCATAGAAATTGCTAGGATCTTGGCGATTATTCCATCGGCAAGTTACAGTCACCAAATGTCTCTCCGACCATTAGGGACCGCTTTGAACCAAAAAGGACACGAAGTAATCCTTATAACAACCGATCCGATCAATGATCCTAGTTTAACTAATTTAACAGAAATCAATTTACAATCTAACTGCGAAACAATAAAAATGTAAATTTAGTTAGAAATATAATGGAAGAGAATGGAATGTGCCAAACACCTTACGCAGATATGCATCTATATTGCATAAAATAGCATAAAATGTTTATAAGCATCCAAAAGTACATAACGTGTATGTATATATCGGATAGTGAACAAAAATTCGACGCAGTAATTGCAGAAAATCTACACACATCTGCTGTGTCTGCCTTGGCTCATAGAATGCATCTCTTATAGGTGAGAATAATGAAGAAACACTATTTCCGTAAAGAAAGCTAATTTAATTTTTAATTTTAAATATACTATATTTTCATATTTATATAAAAACTGCATGTTTATATTTGTTTTAAAAAAATTTTATGTTTATAAAATTTTTTCAAATATGATGTCATTATATCTATTTGATTTAATGTTGACAAAATTCTTATTTTCTTTGCATCATTATTATAAATAATGAAATAATTGTCCACCTGAAATCTTGGTTATACTAAGAAATACGAAAACGTTATGATATGTATTATAAACTATTACAAATATTGTAACATTACAATTATAATATTACAATTATAAAAGTTATTGAGTATCTAGAGAGCTAATATGTTAGTAATGTTTTTAATGTTTTTAATATATTATTAATGTTTTAAGTGTGATAATGCTTTAGAGATTTAGAAATTCTTATAAAAAAATAACATTATTTATATACAATGTTCTACATTAAAATCTTCTTTAAATTTATTATGTTTAAAGAGAGAGAAAATTCGTTACATTTAATTACATACATTTATATACATTTCATTACGTAATATATTCATATTTATTAATAGGTATAGTAACAGTTTGATTGTATAACACTCATTATTACATGTTGGATGCACCTGTTTTGCCAGCACACCCTTTGTCTTGGGAAATGGATGACACTGGTGTTAATCTGCCCTATTGGCAAAGAATAAAGAATTTTATTCGTCAATGGTATCACACATATTACTGAATAAATTATTTTTATTCAAAACAGCAAACGATTGCGGAGAAATATTTCGGAAAAAGTATACCAGACATAAGTGACATAGAAAGAAATATAAATCTTGTTTTACACAAGTCTTGTTACACAATTAACAAGCAACTCTCTCGTCTGTGAGACAGACGACACCTAATGTTTTAGCATTTGGAAATTTTCATATTTCAAAAAGACCGACAGCTTTACCAAAAGTAATCATTGCATTCAAACTATATACCTATATACCTAAATCTTCATTGTTTAAAAAATTATATACAACTTTTTACTTCCTGTATATTTAAAATCTATTTTCATATGTATATATTTTTTTTCTCAAATGCATTTATTCATATCGAATAATTATTCCGTTTTAGAACTTGAAGGAATTTCTAACAGATGCATCGAAAGGGTTCATCTATAATATGAGTTTAGGCACAACTATCGTTAGGATATTGTCGTTCCCAGAATATGTGCAAAACATATTTCGAGATGTATTTGCAAGTTTACCGTATAAAGTTCTATGGAAACATGAAAGCGATTTGCCAAATAAACCTAACAATATCTACATCGCTAAATGGTTTCCTCAACAGAGCATTCTCGGTATTTTATTACGTTAAAGTAATATAAAAATATATTTACGTGTATTTCTTTATTAACCATTTCGCTTCGGTTCGATTCACAGCTCATCCAAATATTAAATTATTCATATATCAAGGTGGACTTCAAAGCACGAAAGAAGCTGTTTATTATACAGTACTATCTCTTAGGATTACCAGTACTATCCGATCATTATGCTCAAGTTAACAAAATGGTATCTTTAGGAGTTACAAAACGTTTAAATATTCTGGATCTACCTATCGAGAACAAATCTGAACGCAATCATAGTAGACATAATGAGTGACAAAAGGTAATTTTCATACATAAGCATTTTCTCTTGCGTTATATCATTAATTATTTTCAGTAAATAATAAAAGTCACAAAAATGTCTAATTATCATAGAAATCTAATCTACGCAACATTATGCTTACAAGATTCTTATATATTTTTAATAAAAGTACTTTTTAAATAATATATTTTTTCCGTATAAAATTAATAATTTTTCCACGTGAACTTTTTATATAAAAAATAATTATTGTATTTTTATTTAGATATAAAAAAAGGATGCTCGAAGTTAAAGCACTGAACGAAGACAAGTCTTACGATATTTTAGAACATATAATATGATGGATAGAATTCGTCATTCATCAAGGGTGCTCCTCATCTTCGTACCAATATCGCTTATGATCCTTAATACCAGAAGTACGAAATGGATGTTACAGCAATTTTATCAACTATCATATTTATATCGTTATTTTTCACACTAATTCACAGTAATTGTTCATACATTTTTAAAAATGATATTTAATCTTACGAAAATGTCAACAATTACTAATTGTAAAAAACCGATCAATTAATTTTCGATATGCATGTTAAAATTATAATTCGATACGGATGTTATAAATAACAACAGAATTAAAATATCAAAAAATATTAAAACAAAGAAAGTCTATAATAAATTGTTATTCATCGTCTATCACGTGAGTAACTTTACATAATTGCCACAATCAGATTGCGCATACTTTAAATGTATGTCCCTGTCATCAATAATTGTTCATTGAAACATAATTCATGTCATCTAAATAATTCTCATAATAGAAAGTCGCAGACTATCTGAATATCATGTAATAATATATAGAATAATTTTAATGGAAGCAGTGTAATACTGCATAATTGTAATAAATTTTTAAATGTAATATGTTCACTGTATGAAGAAAAAATTAATATGCAGTTGTAATATTTACCTATTGTGCACATGAATGATCTGTGTTCAAAGTTAGCCTCAGTGGTGCGTTAACTGTTGTTTAGTACTTAGTATACTATCATTTGTTATAACATATTTTATTATCTGTAAACATTTGGCAATTATTTGTTATATTAGGCATATAAACAGCACATTATAATATATAAATTGCGTAATTTTGAATTACATTCCACAGCAAGTTCAGATAGTTAACAAGAAAAAATTTTATCAATTATTTTATATTATATTAAATATTATTTTATATTAAATTTAAATATTATTTTGTATAAAATTTATGTTGTTATTTATAATCGTATTTTTTCCTTATATCTAAATATATATATGTATACTCATTCCTTAATCATCTTATCAATCTACAGAAATTCAGTTCAGGCTATGACATGTCGCGATTGCTGAATTATTTCTAAGATCTATTAAGAACTAACGGTCTAAATCTATTATGAGATCACAAACAGAACTATTAATTTTTAATATAAAATATTTGGGTTTTCAAAATGAGATGCCAACTATATCAAAGATACTTATACTTTAATGATATATTTTAAGAGTAATTATACTTATACTTTAATGATATATTTTAAGTAAAGATACTTATACTTTAATGATATATTTTAAGAGTAATGATAAATTTATTTTAATTCTTAAATTACAGATACAATAACTAATTTGGTTAATATATTTTATTCTGGTATCGTTATACGTTTTCGACAATTTTTAAATTCTTTCGTTTCACGAGCAACATTAAATAGCAACATGACGCATTTTATGAGTATTTGATTGAAAAACAGTTAAATGATAATGATAAACTTATATGTATATTAATTTTCTGTTTTTGACAGTTTTGCTTTCATGCGGTTACAACAACCGGTATCTGTACATTTATAACCACTCACCATTTTTGATGTCTCCTTGCAGTATTTTAGAACAAAAAATTAAAAAAAAATTTCAATACATTCGATTTTTGTTTACGGTATTTTACAGATATTTTTCAGGAATGGGGTACGAAACGTCATAAGAAAGACCGAAATATTTTAAAATTCATTTCACGGAACGGATAAGTACAACAAATCCAAGAGAAACACATTAGGAATAAATTAACCCTTATTTGTTCAGTACTCGGACTTTTCTTAATGATAAGAATGCTAAACTTATAAAGATTATAGATTATGAAGGTAATGTCGCAGCAAAAAGTTATTATTATTTAGTACGTCAGTATTACTAATTTAGATTTAGAATATGTATTCTAAATGTAAATGCATATTTCATTACGTCCATTTAAAAGTGCATAACTTATTTGAAACCTTATTCTGATATCATGAGTTATATATTATAGAATATCATATATTTATAGAATTCAAATACATTTTTATGCGCAGTTACAAGTCATGAAGTACGCGGATGATTAACGCTGTTACCAGTTAATATTTACGGGTTAAGTAAGAAACAACTTTATACTATTAATTAATCATTTCGCTTATGTTGATTACAAAAGAAGATCTGCTTTTTATAACTATACACTATAATTAAAGTGAAATAAATACTGTATATTTAAAATTTGACGAAAACGAGATGGGAATGCACAAACAGTCCAGCAATGAAAAATAAACTTCTAATTTGTGTAATAAATTATTTGTTACAGATTAAATATGCACTTTTAAGAACAATTGCCTTGCAACATTGTTCAACATTTGATATTGCAACAATAAACTATTAAGTAGGTGCTCTCTATTCATTATAAATAACAAAATACATAAATATTATACGGATAAAAAGAATGGAATGTTCATACAAACAGAAACAAATATTTTATTTTATTATCATTGTTCGCAATTATATTTACATTAAGCTTTACTTATGATTGACAGTAAAATGAAATCGATGTTTGGAACATTTTGGACAGTGTACTTTTTATGCATTGGTACACCAACAGAAACTGCAAGGATCTTGGCGATTGTTCCTACACCATCCTACAGTCACCAAATTATTTATCGACCATTATGGACCGCTCTGAGTCGAAAAGGACATGAAGTAGTCATTATAACAACAGATCCGATCAATGACCCTAATTTAATCAATTTAACAGAAATCAGTATATCGTCTAATTACAAAGAAGTAAGAAAAGCAAATTACGTTAGAAATTTAATGGAAGGGAATCGAATGTGGCTGAATAACGTACGCAAATCTATACATGTAAGGCATGCTTCAGCAGAAAACATTTATAAACACCCAAAAGTACGTAACATGTATGTACCGGACAGTGAACAAAAATTTGACGTAGTAATTGCAGAAATTACTTTAACCCCTGGCTTATATGCCTTGGCGCATAGATTTTCTGCACCTCTTATAGGTAAGAATAATAATATACACGAAATTATTATACAAATGTTTAATTTAAAATTTATTTTATACTAACGAAAATGTCGGAGAAAACCATTTTAAAATGGAAGGAATTTTTAATTTTGAATATTCTATATTTTGATATATTATATTTATAACAGATAAGTTTTACGTCCGTAAAACTTTTTTTGTTAAAATATAATAGCGCTATCTATTTGATTTAATAACATCAAAATATTCTTTATTTTCTTTGATTATTATTATACAGATGTAGTAATTGTCTACCTGAAATGTCTTCGTTATTTTAAGAAAATATAATAGAACAAAAGTATTACAATATATGTATGTAAAGTACACACGTTATAATATTATAATTAGAAAATTTGTACAGTATCAAAAGAGATATAATACGTTAATAGTAATTTTTTATGAGCGGATTTAAAAATTTAATTTCATCATTTTTTTAAATTACATGCTTTATTTTGTTCTTTAACCCATTAAAGCTCATGGCCAGCACAGCCGAGATAGCGACAAACTAACTATTGGATTTATAGCATAAGATGAGAATAAGATTTACATGGTTTTTCTTTTGTTTGTTGTCTTTGTTAATGAAAAATTATTAAAATAATTTTTTTTATTAATTGTTTCTTGCAAAATATAAATATCATTTGTATTTACGGGAAAAATCATGAAGATTTTGTCTGAAATATTTTTTAGTAGGAGCTTTAGTTTCGCCAGAAAAAATTAAAGAAGAAGGTGGTTTCTCGACCCTTTTTTGATTTTTTTTCGCAAACGCTCTTACTGGTTCGCTTTATGAAGAGAAAGTGCTCGCTAAATATCTCATTCATAGCATAAGTGTATAAGGAGTCACATAAGCACATTTTTATGATAATATTTGAATTATTATAATAAATTATATAAATTATTGTATAATAAAATAATTGTTATAATTCAAAAACTGTCAAAACTGTGCTTATGTGACTCTTTATATACTTATAGAATCAGATATTTAGCGAGCACTTTTTTATTCATAAATCGAACCAGTAAGGGTGTTTACGAAAAAAGTCGAAAAAGAGCCGAAAAACTTTTCCTTTATTCTTTTCTGAAAAAACTAAAGCTTCTAATAAATGTTTTGAACAAAATCTTCATGATTTTTCCCGTAGAATGGAATGACGTTTTTAGATTTTGCAAATAACAATTAATACAAAAAAATTGTTTCAATAAGTTATAATTAACGAACAAAAGAAAAACAATTTAAATCTTACTCTTACCTTATGCTATAAATCCAATAGTTAGTTTGTCACTATCTCGGCTGTGCTGGCCATGGGCCTTAATGAGTTAATGTAACAACGAATATTCACACAATTTCAAAGTGACCGAGATTAAGTATGCCAAGCTTCGGTATAAAATAAAGGAGTAAAACAATGCTTTATAATGATATTATTTACACAATTTTCTAAATTAAAATCTTGTTTAAATTTATCAAGTTTAAAGAACTTATTATTTTTATTTATTTACGCTACATTATGTTTATATTTATTTACAGGTGTGATGTCACTTGGATTGTACAACACTCAACATTACATGTTAGGTGCACCTGTTTTGCCATCACACCCTTCGTCTTGGGAAATGGATGATGACACTGGTGTTAATCTACCATTATGGCAAAGAATAAAGAATTTTATTCATCTGTGGTATCACATATATTACATAATAAATCTTTTTTATTCTGAACAACAAGCGATAGCGGAAAAATATCTCGGAAGAAATATACCAGACATACGTGACATGGAAAGAAACATAAGTTTTGTTTTGTATAATCAACAAGCAGCTCTCTCGTTTGTTCGACCGATAGCATCTAATGTGTTAGGATTTGGAAATTTACATATTCCGAAAAAACTTATAGCGTTACCGAAAGTAATCATCGCATTCAAATTACACTTAATATATTTACATCAAATGTATTTAAAAATTAATCGTATAAAAACTACACTTTTTATTTGCGGTATATTTAAAATTTCATACATACATATATTTTTCATCAATTTATATATGTATACATATAGGTATATATATACCCATATTAGTTCTTCTTGAATACATATATTAAAGTCGAATAATTATTTCGTTTCAGAATTTGGAAAAATTTATAGCAGCGGCACCAAATGGATTTATCTATGTGAGTTTAGGGACAAATGTCATTATATCATCATTCCCAGAATACGTGCAAAGCATATTTCGAGATGTTTTTGGAAGTTTACCGTATAAAGTTCTATGGAAACATGACAGTGATTTGCCAAATAAACCTGATAATATCTACATCGCTAAATGGTTTCCTCAACAGAGCATTCTCGGTAAATACATGCCACAATTCAATCAGACTGATAAAAATATATATTTACGTATCCCTTCATAGCTATTTCGTTCCGGTTTTTGTCTTACAGCTCACCCTAACATTAGATTATTCATATATCAAGGTGGACTTCAAAGCACGGAAGAAGCTGTTTATTATACAGTACCACTCTTAGGATTACCAATATTTGGCGATCAATGTACTCAAGTTAACAAAATGGTATCTTTAGGAATTGCAAAACGTTTAAATATTCTAGATCTATCGAGAGAAAGTCTGAACGCATCTATAATAGGTATAGTAAACAATAAAAGGTAATCATTTTTCTATTTAAGCATTTTGTTATGTTATGTTATTAATTATTTTCGTAAATAATAGGAGTCTAATTATCATAGAAATCTGATGTATACAAAACATCATATTATACTTAGAAGATTCTTATATAATTATAATAAAAAATATTAGATAAAATGATATATTTTCTTCCGTATAAAATGTATTATTTTTCTTTATGAATCTTTTACGTAAAATATAATCATTGTATTTTTATTTAGATATAAAAAGAGACTGCTCGAAATTAAAGCACTGAACGAAGATAAACCTTACAATGTTTTGGAGCATGTAATTTGGTGGATCGAATTCGTCATTCGTCATAAGGGTGCTTCTCATCTTCGTACCGATGTCGCTTATAATCCTTGGTACCAAAAACAGGAAATGGATGTTATAGCAATTTTATCAACCGTCATATTTATATTATTATTTTGCATACTACTAATTGTTTATAAATTCTTAAAAAAGATATTTAATCTGATAAAAATGTCAATAGTTATTAAGGAAAAACTCAATTAATTTTCGATATGCATATTACAATTGTATCAACAGAATTAAAATATCAAAAAATGTTAAAATAGAAGAAAATCTGTAAAAAATTATTACTCATTGTTTATCACGTGAGTAACGTTACATAATTGCCATAAGTAGATTGCGCAGTCTTAAATTTCCCTGTTATCAATAATTGTTCGGTAATTCAATTCATTAAAATGTAATTCATGTTATCTAAACAACTCGTAAAGTTTTTGCTTAGCTGAATTTCATATAATAATATAGAAGAGTTATAATCGAACTAGTGTAACACTGCATAATTAAAGATAGCGAGTTGTAATAAAATTTTGACAGTAATATGCTTATTGTGTAGAAAAAATTAATGTACAGTGGCAATGTTTGTGTGTTGTGCAGATGAATGATCTGTGATCATAGTCAGATGACAGTGGTGTATTTAGCTGTTGTTCAGTACCTAGCTATTGTTTAAAGTTATAACATTATCATTTGTTATAACATATTTCATTATTTGTAAATATTTGAACGTTTGTTATATGGGAAATATATACAGCATGTTCGAGAATATTCTATATTCGAGAATAGTCTTGACATTGCATCTAGCGATCTACGCGTGAGTCATCGTATGACTCATGAAC
>VBVR01005116.1:0-12870 GCA_011638315.1 Tetramorium parvispinum | reverse complement strand
TGTTTATTCCACTGACGTTACTATTAATTAGGGCCACATGCTTAATATACGACTTTACGTGACTTTCAAAATCACAGATATAATTTGTACGATTGATCGATTCTAGATTTTAGTCCAGACTGACAACTATAGGTCCATAAACGGTCAGGTGTCTTAAAATCGTCTTTCCGAAAACCCCAATTAGGGGGCGGATATCTAAAGGTTATCGATTATAGTAAATTTATAGTTCGATCGAAGGCTCGAAACAAGACCACATGAATTGTCTGTTGATGGCTGTGCCGTCCATATTATAAGTAATGTAAGAGTTATGCAATAATAATACATAAGATACACAATATAAATTAATGCTTGTCCTACGTGATGGATATCAAAATGATTTCCGTATATATTATATAATTTTTATACTACACGTCAAACTTTTAGTATCTTGAAACTTTCATTTTATACTATGCAGTATGCTTATTAAATTGAATAGTAAATTCGTTATTTACTTACTAATTGCTTATTATTTGATTAAAAATGATGATCCTCAGTTGTATTATCTTTTGGATGAAAAGAAAATTAAATAGCGCGTTAAGAGTATTAAAAAATGTTTTTTTTTTAAGCGAATGAGATTTTTAAACAATTATTCGATTATATACGATCAATTAAACATTTTTAAGGAATTAACCTTTAAGAGGCCGGAACTTGCATAAGGAAGTTCTTCTTTTATCTAGTCACAGGTAAGCCACCCACGCGTCAGGCTTGAGTTACGGTCGAATATGCGCGCACCTGATCCACGATAATCGCCTCTAATCTTCCACTTTGGCTTTTTGTTGGGCATTACCTCGTCTCCCTTTACCTTCACCACTTGAATGGCGTATAAATCATCGGTGATGGTAAATCACTTGGACAAAAGCGCGGAAAGTTTTTGGGGAAAAGGCAACTTCGCATCTAAGAGATACCAAACTCTTCATCGCGATATCTCGACGTTCGCTCTTACACTTTTTACCCGCTGGTATTTAAAGAGTAGGGTGTTTAAGATACTTTTATCTTTTTTCCTTATGCCCTTATTCTATCGAGGGCACAATTATCATCGCATTGAAAACCATTGGAAACTTATTTCTGAAATGAATTGCAATTTGTATTCCTTGATTATAACACGTTATATGCACAATAATGTTTTTTTCGCATTATTTTATTTGACATATTCAAAACAAATCTATTTTAGATTTATAATTTATGTTTATCAAGTTTCAGAATAAAATTTAGTTTATAAATTTACACGCGTGTATATTTTAATGTTTTTTATACACATGTGTAAAATCTGATTCTTTGAGTAACTTTCATATATTATACGTTGCATAAAATTGTGGAATTATTATAGAATTCTATTAAATATTGACACGAGCTGTAGATTGTCAAACGTGCATCTTACATCTGAATTCTTGAATTTACAAAATTAATAATACAAAATTTAGAACTTAAAATATGAGACAATGTTGTATTGTCGGGAAGGAGGTACGCTATAGAAATATCGGCACTTTCCTGCGATCGACAAGACTTTCGACTTCAAGTGACGTTTAGCAGATTTACTTTTCAGTTTGTCCTTAGCCACAACTGCCACTCGTTCTCCAACCTTGGGGTTCTACGTGGAAACACGTGTAAGACGTAGCACCGCCCACGCACGCGCATTCTGTACCTTTATCCGTTCATCCGTTCGCCCGTTCGTTCGTCTGTCCGTCCAACCGACCGTCCGACCGTCCGTCCGTCCGTCCGTCCGTTCGTCCGTCTGTCCGTTCGTCCGTTCGTCCATTCGTCCGTCGGCTTCGTCCTTTGCCGCTGCTCTTGCTAGAACGAAGAGCGTGCATATCCTTAGGGCTCGCCGATACAGGATCTGACAATTTGCGCGGATACGTACATGTGGGAGCAGTTAAGTGCTTGGCGTATGCGCGTGCTCTCGGTCCATTTCAAGAAAATCAAGCGACGCTTCATTTGCGATAAACGATATGCCGCGCAGGAGATTGGAGACCCAAGCTATTTTGCTGGAATTCGTTACTATCCGATTGCAAAAGAAATACTCAGGCGAAATACAATCTTTTGACAGAAAGTTGGAAAAAAGCGATTGTCAGAAATAAATTTAGATGCCAAGTATCTCTAGTTACATAATACAGATAATTTAAACAGAAGTGAAGAAATATAAAATTATACAAATCATTTTATATAAGAAATACTTTTTACTCTCATATACGTTAGCTTTTTTCTAATTGCAAGATATAATCATTTATGTAATGTACAAACGTTTTGCACATTATTTCACATCTTCGCATATAGATAGAATTCGAATATAAATTTCAGAATAACTTAACTTTAAGTGTATCATATAATTTTGTTTTGAAATTATGAATAAGCATGCAGAAAAAATTACATTTGGTACAATTGTATCATACATCTATCGAATTGTCTATCAAGTTTAAATAAAACGCTCCCGCTTAACGACGCGTCTTCGATATTGTCGAAGGCGAACAGCTGAAAGTAGAATCGGTCAATGCGCCTCAACATAGCGCATATTAGGTAAACCGAATTTCAATGCGAATTTCTGCGTGCATAAATGGCAGAGAGCAATCGGATCTAGTAGATAGTCAGCTCCACGTCGCGTCGCCTCGGGCCCAAGGGCTTGTCTATCTGCTGTTTGTCTGTCTGTCTACTTATGGCTACGTTGCACAAACGGATACACTTAATAACAATTGTTAGTTGCAAAGATGCGTGCCTTCGTGGCCCCCTCTAATTATAGTTATCCGTTGCCGCTGCGACACACGCTCCGCAAACCGCTGTTTTATATGTTCGACGCTCGAGAGAACGTCTTCCGGTACACGTACACGATGATGCTGTAACGCCGCAAATCCGCGAGAGGACTAAACGTAGCGACGAAAAGCTAAGCATAACAGTGAAAACCGCTTACGTGTTAATGCAACACTGTGTAGATACGACTTTAAAGAGTGCTAAAAAACGCTCCGGCGCCTGGAAGTTAGGTTCACGCCGGTTTACGCGAATATATTACCGGAATACCAGTATGGTTATTTTTTATGCTCACTCGCGAAGCAAAATGGATTTCGTAATTGATCGCAAAAAGGTGAACATGTCGTTCGCGTGATTTGCGCGCAATCAATTTATAAGCGGCGGAAATTGCATCGTCATCGCTTTTTAAGCGTCTCGCTTGTGGCCAAGGCGAACTTCTTATTGTGACCAAGCACCAGATCATTACTAGTTAAGCTCGCACGCATTACTGATGATTATGCATAAACGCGGGTCGTGTAGCGCACTTTAACAAAGACGTATTTCTACATTGAAGGCGCTTATTATCGCGTTGTCACGTTGTTAGCGCACTGTAAATTAAGTAAAATATATCCTTCGATGTCGCAGCTCCAAAATTTATTATATGGAATTAATTGATGTCTGCATCAATATGATTAGTCAAATTACATTTTGCGAAATGCAGACACAGGAAAAATATGACTTTAAGATTGTAAACTGAGTTTCACAAAGCTTATAATATTGATAACCAATTAAATTCTAATTTGCGCCTGTTAAATATTATAGTTTCGCAGTAATTTCTTTTCATTCTAGCAATATTCCGCGAAATAAATTATATAACACGAGGAACGCACGTAAACATAGCGAGATAGTATCTTGGTATTACGCGAAGGTGAGATATGCGAAAGAATCGGAGCAAGACTTGTTCTGGTGCAGAGAGTAATTATCTTTCGCGTGTCTCCGAGCATTTAAGCGTGCATGCGTTAAGTAATCGCACGACTTCTATCTACGATAAGATCTCAAATGGATTAAGTCACTGTAGACAAGCCAATATAACAGTAATATTGGCTAACGAGGCCTTAAACACTATGAAAATAATTGCTCGATATTAGAGAAGAAAAACGATTTGCGTATTGCACTTTACATAGATACCTATGTAACAAATAAATCTATGAATGGAATTCGCGCAGCAAAATCTAATCCAATAGAAAAGAAATCTTCGGAGAATGAGAATTAACCAGTATTTGCGTTCGTGGAATAAAGATAGCGTGGGCGTACATTTAAATATTTATGACTGAATAAGTAGTTTGAATGACGTATATGCCAGAGGACAAATCTTAATTTTCGCAAACTTTTTCTTTTTACAAACGATATAAGAGAATACGCAGAATTGTCGAGATTTTGAACAATGATTTTGAATACTTTCGATGTCTGGAATTAAGATGATTAATAGGAACAATCGAACTGCTTGCGACGTTAATAATTCAGGACGGCTTTAATCGCCAGCCGACGCGTGGGTGGAGATGAGACGCGATGAAGAACGAGAGATCGGGACGGGACCCCTCCATCTGGTTTAGGTGATAATTACCGCTCGCGTGTCTCCAAACGCCCGTGTGTTCCATGGCGCCACCAAATTATTAGGCTTATCCGCGGCACGCTGGTAATTATATACTTGTCCGTGGCTACGCCGGCTGGTCCCGTAGGGGATCGCCGGTGCTCGCGTCAATGTTTTAGGACTTTATAGGCCGCGCTTGATGCGGCCTGCACGGGGTTAGCTAATGAAAAGGTTAGTTGACCCCGCCAGAACGCCCTGGCGCCTCCTTCTTCTCTAGCCGGGGATCTCCCTTGGCCCGAGTATACGTCTACTTGTCGAGAGACAAAAAGGAAAGAAAGAGAGAGAGAGAGAGAGAGAGAGAGAGAGATCCGAAACGAAAGGAACACCGCTAATCTAGCTCATGAGAAATTTCGCGGCGGAGTCTCGGGTTTCCGCGAATCATCACTCCGCCGATCGAAGAAATGATGTGGTACGCTCAAATCCACCTCCCACGTAGACGCTCCTAGATTTCTATCTTTACGTTAAAATCTTCACAACCGCCAGTCGAGTCTTTTTATTTAACTTTTACTGCATCGTCGCTTGCCCTCGCTCGTGTCAAGTGAAAAATAAAGAAAAGGTGAAGGGAGATAATTTCTCATCTTTTATCATAAGAAATCTTGAAAGTTTACTTGCATTATATATATATTACAATTCTGTCTGACACATTATATCTCTTATCAGATCAATTATTAAAATTTTATTTAAATATAAACTCTCTCTCTCTCTCTCTCAATTATTGCAAATATGCAGAATAAGAATGATTTAAGCGAAGCTAATCGTCGATTAATCTTTCGTCATGATTCTTCAGATATATATCGCTGTAATTTCTTATTTACGTCATCTTTCTGAAGCACCTCCGATCCGTCCTTTACATTATCCGATACTGAATCATAACTTCACGCGAGCAAGACTTTTTGCTTTTCCATCTTGTAGTTGTAAATATAGAATAATCGTACTTCTAATGACGACGCTTCTAGACAAACATCGTTTTACCAGCATTGTGCAATCAAATTCTACTGATTATATTCAACATAAGGAATAATCTCCTGTTACATATGTCAAGTACAATTATAGAAAGCTATGAAGATAAATATATCATTATTATTATATAACATAAATATTGCAAACAACAATAAGTTGAATTAATAAATTTTATTAATAAACAATTTAAAAAATTATAAGTTTTAGAGTATTTTCAGCGATTACAGATATTTTTCCTCTTGTGGCTCTTTTATGCTATTTATAACCTTGCGATTCTTTTATGCTATTTTAAATTCTTAGGAAAAGTAGGAATTTCTTAATTGATTATAAGTATAAATAAATATTAGTTATTCTCCAGAAAATAATTCTTATGTAATTTAGCGTGTCGTTGCTTCGTCTATCTCCCCTACGATGTTATATCTCTGCATCACAAATGTGAATGTTATTTTTTATATTTTAGATCATTTTTTGCACTTTCGGTTTCTTTGAGCAGCATGGGAGAACTTCCAATTTGGATCGCGAATTCGCGGTTCCGCGTAATGGCATTCCGGGGCGTAGAGAAATCGCGGGCCGAAACTATTCTTCGTGCGGCGAGAGTACACGCCGAAATCCCTAATGGAAATTACAGTGGTCTCTAAGTGGCGCAAGGATATACTTACCGTGCCTCGTGAACTCCGTTAGCGCTTTTTAACCGAGTTTGACTTGTTCCGACTGTGCGAGACTGTGCGAGACTGTGTGGGAAGCGTTTCGGTAATCAATGGTTCTGGCAGGTAGGCACCCTTTTAGTGGCTCTTGAAGAGCATAACCACAGTTTTCGACTGTTTCAGCTAGGCAACCGTTCCCCGTTCGCCCCCTCCCCCTCCTCCTCCTCTCGTACTGTTTCTCCCTCTTTCTTTTTCTCTCTTTGTACCTCCCTCGCTCGCTTTCCAAGATGCGATTCTCTTGGAATCTACAGTATCCTTGTGAGAGAGTTTCACGATCATCAGCGAAACATTGTGAGAGGATGTGGTTTCTAGGAAAACTCGCTAGTGAGGATTCGTCCGTTGCTCCGATTCGCGCCGCTGATCAGCTTTTCTTTTCATCTTAATCTCTTATGTATACAGTGAGGAAGTTACGTTGTGCTTGTATAAGCTTGGCGTATATAAACGCGATGCACGCGCATTGCTTTTAATATGTCATCGGAATTGCATTCGTAGCAGTATATATTGATCTAGAAGATTTCTCCTAAAATTTCTCATTTTCTGATACGGCTAACAAGGGCCGAATGGGGACACACGCCTCAGAAAATCCCTTCCTCCCTCCTGCTCCTCTCTGTTCTTTTTTTCCGTCTCTCTCCCTCTCTTCTTTCTTGTCCCCGATCTTTCGCCGAGTTGCGGACAAAATCGATACTGACAAGAATGGTCCAAAGTAAACAAGAGTGCGACAAAGCAGAGTATGATATTAGACCCCTTTGCAAGTGATGGAGACGACGTATATACATACATGTACATATACATAGACGTATGTCTTTACGTGTGTAGGCGGAAAGACGTGTGTGAAACCAGTGTACACACAGCACCTTGGCGTGTTTGAACAGAAGAGCACCGGGCTTCCAATTCAGATACGCGGCGATCCGTGATGAGGCAAATGTTTCGCCGGGCATTCCCTCTCCCACGCTTACTTATTTTAAAAAAAGTGTACAAATCGGGAGAAAGACGGATATTCGTCGCTTTGAGTAATCTCAGCGAATGCGACGTAGGAAAATTTATTAAATAGCCAAACACACGATTTTACGGCATTATCTCGTTACGTTTACAATGATACATGTAACATAATTAAACTTTAGTAAATACTTAATAGGAAAAATTAACGTGGAATTATTTATCGTCGATCGATTATAATAAAATGTTTTTGAATGGAAAAGTTAAATAGTCCGTAAATGAAGTGATTGAAATATCTTTCGCAAGTATGCCAAAGTTTACCGAGAATCTTTACCCAATCAAATCGTAAATTTGGCACATATTCGCGCGTGCATGACTTCTTTTCTTTTCGGCCCTTCGTATCTTCGTCGGCTCGTTAGATCAACCTCCGACCCCTTTGAAGACCCGACCCCCACCACGTTCACGAAACGAGCAAAAGGTGCAAGACGAACTCGAAAGGGGCGTACGATACGCCACGTCGTAAACATATTTTTATTAAATAATTAGAGATTAGAGCTCCCCTTAATGGGTGGTTAGTCCACTCGTGCCCTTCATTCCACACATTCTTTCGTAGCGTACGTGAGATTCCCACACTGCATATCCCTTTAACTTCCTCGAGTTAAAATACACGTAATATGAGCACTATTTGTCTGACTGATCTTCGAAGCCTGACTTCTTTATTTTTCTCATTCATAATATTTTTTATGTTACATAATTAAATTATGTCAAAATTTTATTTCTAAATTATAAAGTTTTCGAGAAAAATATGATGAAAAAAAACGGATATTGACCGTCATAAAAAATCGTAAACAATGGTTTACCAAACCGTTAAGCTTGGTCTAGAAAAAAGAGAAACGAGAGTAATCAAATTCTTGTTTGTAAATGACTTTATAAAATCTGACCAAGTTTCTACGTATAGCGGATGAATTGTAAATGAACGATAGTGCTTAGGCGGAGCGCACAATTACGTGTTTGCTAAACAAACGCGACGATAATTGCCCTGGCGCTAATAGTAACTGTAACGTAAACGGAATCAATTACTTGCATTGACGGATGACGATCGAAGGCACACAGGAGCAGCTTGGCATGCTGCCCGTAATTCTATTCACGTTATTCCCTTTTTGCAAAAACGGATTGTTCGTTAAAAAGCAGGATATAAGGTAAAAACACAGCGGCATGCGGTGGAAATTTACACGACCAAGTTTTTAAAGCTGTCTAAAAATAACGTCACTGAAATTAGGTAGGTCAGGTGACGTATAAAAAGGTCCGCTTGAGAGACAGTGAATGATACAATACAGACTCAAGAAGATGCAAAGAACATACACTCTTTCTTTCTTTCTTTTGCATGCGCGCGCTCAAACCGAGTGATCTTTTATTTAAATGCTTTCGGATCAAAGAAAAATTGCCGTCCAGCTCGGTAATTGAAATAGCTTCACGAGCTTGTAAGATTAAAAGAAAAATAGGACAGTTGCGGACCAGTTATATTTGCTCTACCAAATCCAAGTCTCATACGAGGACATCGGTTAACACGAGAATCAACTCTCGAATAAAGATGAGCTCTCTAGTTGTATTTTCCACCATTCCGCAGAAAAAAAGTGTTTTTTTGCAATGTAGTCAATTGGATTATTAATTCTTGATAATACCTTCCGAATATTATTAATTTAAAAAAATTCCTTCTATATAAAGGTTTTTCTAGCTAATTCTATATTTTGAATGTCTCACTTTTAAATTATTTTCACTCAGTAAATTTCATTAAATTTAAAAAATTTTTTAATATTAAAAAAAACTTACTGATACAAAGTAAAATCTGAAAGCATTAAAGTTTGAAATATATTTCTAACGTAAAAGATATCTTTTAAACCACGCAGAGACATAATTCATTAAAGTCTTAAACTTTGTTAGCACATTTTGATTCAGTTTACGAATCCTGAATCATTGCTAAATGTAATCGGAATTATCGCTTCCGGTGTGTTAAATGGCATAATTTCGTGTAAACCGTATTCACAATTGGACCAAACTGCCCGACATTGTGGAATTTATGTCATATATAGAACGTGTTCCGTGCCTGCAGAATGCTTACTCAACTAGTTAATATCCAAAACAGATATGATGGCAAAAGATTCGCTTTACGTTTGTCAAAAAATTAATGGAGATAAAATGTAACAACTTTGAAAAAAAGTGGAAATAAGTAAAGTTAAATATTATTTCTATTTCTGTTATCATTAAATTCCAATACGTATTCAAACATTTAAATGACAAGCTCTAGAATCGAAAAATAAGTAAGAATAGAACATTTGCGATCCACGAAATAGAAAATGTACGAAATAGCGTCTTATGTCCATTTCCACGGCAGATTAACTTTAATCTCGGTTTAACTTACTGTTCGTCTTTTTCTAATTTTTAGTACTAAAAAAGATAGAAAGTAAGTTAAACCGAGATTAAAGTTAATCTGCATTGGTAGAAATAGACATTAGTCGGACAGTTCGCTTTATCAGCGTATGTGATCGCATTGTCCGAATCAGCAAAAACATATAACGACCTCTACGGATGGAGGGTCCGAATCGACCAGGAAACGTTCGGGATTCTGAGGCTGACGTGCGGACGTGCGTCCCAGGTGTTCGCCGTTAATTGATCGCAGGTTTAGGGTCCTAAACCCCTGCGTACCCGCGAGCGGCGGAATTAAGAGCGAGGACAGCGGCGGCGTTTGCCACGGGCACCGACGCAGGTACCAGCCACTCATTCAATTACGTTTCTGACACCAGGCACATCAATCTTGCCGCTCTCGGCGCTAACACGGCTGGATTTCGACGACCGCGGCGGAAGTGAATGCCGGTGCGACCTCTCGGCACGTGGCTATGCGTATCTATCTACGCGCGATTTGCGATTTTATTTCTCCAGGTATCTACGCATGATGCCGTAAGGATATATTGTTTAAAGGGAAAAAATGATGATAAACGAAAAAAATCAATGGGCAAACGACGAAATTCTTATCGAAGTTGTAATCACTATTTAGGCTTAGTGCACTAAAATATATAAAGTAATCAGAAAACATTATTTAAGAAATTTAAACTTTTTGCTAAATGAAGATATTAATATTGTTATATATTCTAGTATATACTTTAAATATAGTATATACTTTAAATTTCTTCTTTTAAAACTGTTTTACTTCTAAATTCAGCGACTGAAAGAAGAATATTAAAATATAAAAAAACACGGTTTCTAAAATTAATAGAAAGTAAAAGAGGATGGACAGTAAATAACATTATAATTGTTGTTGATAAATTTACAATAATTCGAAATTAATATTACATTCATACTTTAAAAACTAATTTAAAGTTTTTATTTTATTAAATATTAATTTAAAAACAGACTACGAGAAGTAATTCTATCTCATTATCATCGCGTAATACTTTGACATTATAGTATACGTATAATAAATTGAAAGGTACTTTAATATATTCGCAATATAAGTTTGTAATGTATGTATATAAACATATACATATATATGTATAAACTATATACACATATATCATATCGATTATGTATGAAATGTACAATTAATTATGTTACATTACATTTAACACTTTGGCATGCAAACATGCGCAAGGGCACTCGAAGTTTACTAACGTTACAGTTCTACCGGTGAAATTTACAGTTCCAGAACACGTAAAGGATATTAGCTCAATGATAATCTTCTGAACGCCAAATTAATGTTCTAAACGTAATCCTCCGAATTTAGTAATTGCCCGTGTTTACGAACTGTATTATTATTGCTTTGAAATTGCAATAGCTGTGTCAGCTGCGTACCGAACTACAATGTATACGCTGCCTGAGGGAACGACGGTGTGTACTGTTCCTTTGTTTAATCATTTCTGCTTTATTAGATATTACATCGTGGGCACACGTATGCCAATGATTAAGCAGGCCGATGATCAGTAGACTCAAAGGTACGAAAACCTAGCCGCGTTCGATGTTTGTTCGTCGACGCCGATATTAATTTTAGATGCACAAATGGGACTATGAGTATTTGTGTGTGCGTGCAACAACTTTACAATATAATAACGTCGTTCGTTATGCGATACATTATGATAACAATGCATATATTACCATGTAACAATATCAGAATTTAATATATGGCCTCGTATATATACTTTACGATATAATTATAATTTTATAATAATCTACTTTTTTTCTTTTTACTTATAATCATATAGATATTTATTTCTTTGATATCATGCATTCCATATCGAATGTTTCTTTCTCGTTGTTAAAAACATGTAATGATAAAAAGCAAATTAAAATGTATGTGAAAACACATTTCAAATATATCAAAGTTTGATAAATAAATTAACGGTTAAAATAATAATAATAATGAACTGTAAAGATAAAAATTATTGCCCAAAGTTAAATAATTTATTTTATTTATCTATTTATTTATATTGATGTAAACAATATTTTGGATGTATATAATATATGTGTCATCACACACTAAATATTAATATTATTTTTTATTATTTGTGTTTTATATTACTTATATTTTATATTATATCATTACATATTCAGTATTTTTATAATTTTACAGACACGCGTACGTAATAAAATACGAATGATATAACATAATAAAATAGAAATATTAATGTAAGTAAAAGCAACAATATTAAAATATTTTATATGTATGTATATATGTATTCATACACTCATTTTGTGCGATACAAAGCACGATACATTTAAAAGAATACAACAAATTTTAATTCAAACATCATTATAAATCAAACTTAGATCTCTTAGAATTGTATTAAACTTGAGTCCTATATATATGTATAGTAAATAACTCATTTTTGCAATGACTCGAGCCATTTTCGGAATCGTTCTAGAATGGATAACCAATGAAAGACGCGACCAGGAAACGGGGCAGAAATGCAGATGCAGATGCGAATGGAAGGGGGAGTAAGAGAGCGAGACATAGAGAGAGAGAGAGAGAGAGAGAATCATGTGGGGAATGCACCGTGGTACACCATTGGCAACGGCGGGCTCTCTCGCTTGCTCGTACGGGAATTTCGCTAACCCGCGGGACACAAAGCGGAATGTAGTCACATCTGGCCCGCTCTCATGCGGCGGCGGATCTCGGTTTACGTTGGACGCCAGTGCGGGAACGGAAAATCACGATTGTCGGGTAGCTAGAGAGAAAGAGAGAATAGATGACAATGGAAGGAGCGAGATAGATCGAGGGTAGTTTGAATGAAGGGAGACAGAATGGATAATGATTCAGTCGACATTAGTAGCAACCCTACTGAAGAGTATATTCAAGCGAGAGAGAAAGAAAGAGAGGGGGAGAAGTGGAAAAGAGAAAAGGATAGGAACAGAGAAAAAGGGAAATATAGCGAGAAAGGAACGTGAGTGAGTGAGTGAGGAGCTGTGAGAGGAAAAGAGACATCACGGTGAACGAAGGGGTGAAAGAATGTCGGCGCACCGCATGCATATTGAAGCGTCATTTCATGGTCACCGCAGACTGAAAGTTTCCCACTTGAGGGTAGATTCACTGAACATGTCGGTAACGGCACGACACGCATTAACACGCGATCGTTTAAACGATTTGGTGTTTGACGAACGATAGTTGAGAGAAAAGGCGAAAGAGCATCTCAATCTCTTGTAATTAATTAGAAGCATTATGTAATTTTTTATATGCTTCAAATGTCCGTAATTTGTAAGTAGAAGCACGAGCAAACTCGTTTTCAATAAATATAAAAATAGACGTGCGCGCACGTAATATCGAAAACATTTTAATTAAAAATATTAAGCGGATCATTTCGTTAAATGCCTATA
>VBVR01005115.1:0-12870 GCA_011638315.1 Tetramorium parvispinum | reverse complement strand
GTATAATATGATCAGATTTAAATATACATAATTACATCTAAAAAGATCTGATAACATATATAATTTTATATGATTACATATAATAATATCTTAAATTTTGCGCGATTTGATTATATCTTTATGCAATATTCATATTCGACCTGATTTATTTTCATATGTAATCAGATCTAACGAAATATGATTGTATAAAGATAATATTATATAACTCCAAACATTAAACATACATAATTATTGTAAGAAAGCGAGAATAAGCAATTCTTGAGGTATATAATGACTTTATTAATCGTCTCTCACAGTACAAAAAAGGTTTAGTGCGTAGCACACGAAAAAGGTATACAAGCTCAAGTGAAGATAGATAGAATAAGAATATAGTTAACGGAGAGCGCACCCAGCGGAGGAAAAGTAAGAAAAAGAACTAGGGATCATCGCGCCGGTAAATAGCGCGGGATATACGAAGCGCTTTATGCTATATGGATGAGCAATTATTCTTTAATTATATATAATTATATAATTTGACTTATGTTATCAGAGCTTCTCATAATTGATTATATACATATTTATGTATGATAATCAGACGTATGTAAATATGGTTATGTAAAGATAAAATCGTATCACACCAGGTTGCATTACAAATGATTATATAAAATTATAAATATTATTAGATCTTTTCAGTATAATTTTGTTTTGTCGACCAATCGAGGAAAAATAATGCTCGAGTCACGTGATCTCTTTGTACTTGTTACCTTCCGTAAGTGCTCTTCCATAGTTGCTCGTCCGTTCCTTACACATATTATTTTCTCATCAGAATGCATTAACGATGGAAAAAATTCGCGATCATTGTTAGGTATACATATATTGTTCTGCAATTAGTTGTTTCGATTATAGGATGTTTGATAATAAGCGTATTATCAAAAGCGTGGATAGGTATTAGAACGGATTAAATTGAATATAAAAGTTCTTTACTGTTTTACGATTATGATAATAAAGTGAAATGTTATTAATTAATAAAGATCTGCAATTCAAGTTTACACGATTCTGCGAGAAAAGGTAGCCTGGTGTTTATCATTACTAAGTGCACAGGACCCCGATTCTTGAACTCGTACGAAAAATTTTTGTGTCCATATCCCAGTTAGTACATGTTCGTCTCATATACGTTTCTTTAACGTAACTAAGGTTTAATGACCTTAAAGCATCAAATAAGAAACGTTTCGATAGGAACGTTTTTATTCGATGCTTTATTACATTAATTTTAAAAATGTATTTATGACGTTTGTACAGAAATAAAAAATTTATATCGTTAATTAAAAATTATATACTTTGTATAGACGGAATACTTATTTCCACTCAACAATTTGCGAATATTAATTTTTTTATATTAGACTTCGCAATTAATTCGATTATGGAAGTTTTTCCGCATAAGACAAAATATAAAAATTATATAATAGTTATATGTATAGTTAGACATATAGTTGGTTTTTTATATATGTATATAAAATGCAATTTTCTACATTACCAATAATAATATTTAAAAATTTATTTTGTATAAAACAAGGAACAAAAAGATATTTTCACATTGATATTTTCTACACATGATTTTTATGCAATAAAAAACAATAAGAAAGACTACCTTCGAAATTACTAAAGAAGTTCTATAGCACTTTTGTCACATTTTAAAACAACATTTGCAATTATTATTAATTACACAAAAACTTTATTTAGAAAGCATGTCAATATATATACATGTATACACGTTATTTTCACGTATTATTGAAGAGAAAATCAAGAAAACATTAAGTTAACTTCTTTATATCGACTTTTTGGCAAGACAAAAAGAAATATTTTATGTATAATTGACTTTTTGTTTTGTCAAAACGTAACTTCTAATTTCCAAAAAATTGTCGACTTTATGTTGACTTAGAGCCAATAATTAAAGTCGACAAAAAACATTCATACATAGACATTTGTTAGTCATGGTGTAACCATGGCATTCTTCGATCGACATTCCCAGATAGCACAAATGACTGTTTGCCGGCTAATAGCCGACTTTTTTTAGTCAACTTAAAGTCGATTAAGTCAACTAAGTGTTGACTTAAAAAGTCGACTTTAAGTTGACTAAAAAAAGTCGGCTATCAGCCTGCAAACAGTCATTTGTGCTATCTGGGAATGTCGATCGAAGAATGCCATGGTTACACCACGACTAACAAATGACTTCTTTCAATTTGTTTCTCTGAACGCAGCTTTTGTTCGTAGTTTTAAACTCAAATTCATCGAGTGTAGAGACGAAGTGGAGTCAATATCAGTTTACACACTTGTTACGAAGAAACAGACTTGAAGATTGAACTTCGAAAGAAAACTCTGGGAATCATGTCTACATTAATCCTGAAATGTTTTATTTAATGATATTTAGACTGTTGATTATGATATCCATTGTTATTTTCCCATGAATTTCTGTGAAACATGTTTAGTTCGATAATCCAACGATATGCGAAGAGCAAAATGTGGAAAAGATGGTGGCTGTACCGTGCCACAGACTTCCAATCTGTAATGTACCCCTGTTTCATGGTTTGTCGTATTCTCGGAATATTTCCGTACAAGATTAATGCCTCGATCTTCGAATTTTCAAAACCGCAATACATAATATCGACCGTAATTGTTAGCATTTGTTGCATTTTTGAAATGATAGTCACTCACGATGTTATCTATTCTATATTCGACTTGGGAGATATAACAAAAAATTTTGAAGCTCTCAGTTACAATATGTTCAGCTGTTTTATACTTATTATCACGCATATTTTGAGCGGTCCACGAATGCGCTTACTACAGACGATATTGAAAATCTCTTCGAAACTGTCCTCGGAATCGTATCAAAAGTTGTACAGATTAATCTACGCGAAGGACATCTTGTGCATTATTTACTTACTTGCGCAATTGTGTATATATTTCTTCAGAATGTATAATGAATTTATACATAATTATTCTACTGTAATTACGTTTATGATTGGATTTTACTTGTACGTGCTAGTATTTCAGACAAATATGTTGTACATAAATTGTGTTTGTGTATTAAAAGCTTGTTTCAAAAGCATTAATGACAATTTGACGCATATGCAAATTCTCATGACAAATGATATAAAACTGCGTGATATCAGATTAATCCGTGTGCAAAGAAATCAATATTTGCTAACAGAATTGAAATTCCTGATGAAGTGGCATCTGACGGTTAGCGACGCTGTGAAAATGATGAACACAATCTTCAGTTTGCAACTCCTCGCTACCATAGTCATGTCCTTTTCCAATGTCACTTTTCAAGTATACTTCCATGCAGTGCGCTGGCAAGATGGAATATTTATTAGTTTTGATATGTATTTCATAATCGCACTTGTAACGTCAATGGCATATTACGTTGTAAATATAATACTCCTTATATGGGCCTGCGAAACCGGCAAGAATCAAGCCCAACACATCAACACTACCGTTCATGACGTACTTAACACTACCAATAATAAGCAGATTAAAAACGAGGTAAAGATGTAATTTTTTATTTATATATTATTCTAAAAATGTGCTTTATATGCGATTTTATTAAATTTACTGGAATATAATTGCGTTTTTCAATTTCATTTCCTTTTCGTTCTTACATTAATTATTTTATTCAATCTGACTTGCAGTTGCAGCTGTTTTCTTTACAAATACTGCATCAAAAAAATACATTTTCGGCAAAAGGTCTCACAGTGGACGTGACGCTTCTCACAACAGTAAGTAAATATTTAATTTGTTCCAATTAAATTTATTAATATTTTTTGTTTCATTTTTAGATAATGGGTAACATTACTACGTATCTATTAATCTTGATACAATTTTTAATTGCGTCGCATTCTTGTGACTGAAAGACACCAATCAATATTATGCAATCTAATTAAAAAGGATATACAATGGGATAAAAATTTTGTAAAGTAATCTATATTCTAAATTCTAGATATAATTGTAATTTTCTACATAAAAATATAGGACAGGACATTTTACACACTAATATATTTATAACATATAGTATAAATTATGTACATTATATATTTAAAAATATACGTACTTATATATGAATAACTTAGAATATTATTATAGATTGAAGATATTCATTACTACTGTCTATTCATGTATGTATTTCAAAATGCTTTTCATTTCATGTGTGTAGATATAATTTAAGTCTTATTACAATTGCACGCGTGGCATTTCTTTATGTAATTCATCCCTTTAGACATCTCATTATAAGAATAATAAGTGCCGAAGAACTCCACGGTTACGACTAACAAATTTTTCCTTCAGTTTTGTCACTGTGCTTGACACAACATTTAATCGTAGTTTTAAACTGAATTTCTTCAAGTGTAGATCGTACGCAAAGATCATTTATAAACTTGTTACATTTATTATTAGTAAAGAAATTTTCGTATTTATATCTATATTAATATCAAAATGTTCTGACGTGTAAACAGATCATAATACAGTCTGTTAGCCTCTCACGAATTTCTGCTAATCATGTTTAATTTGAAAATACAACGACACACCAAAAGTAAAACGTGGAAAAGATGGTGGCTGTTCAACGCTACGGATTTCAAATCTTTAATGTATCCCTGTTTCATCTTTTACCGTATTTTCAGAATATTTCTATACAAACTGAAGGCCTCAATTTTCGAAATTTCGAAACCGCACTACATCCTATCAATTGTGGTTAACTGCGCTTACTGCGGTTTGAATTTGTTAATTATTTACTATCTTATTATTTGAAATTTCTGTACTTGAGATGTAACAAGGACTCTTCAATCTATCTGCTATTTTATGATGAGCGGTTTTATAATACTCCACACACGCTTGAGCGGTTCACGAATGCGTTTATTACAGACTATACTGAAAAAAGTTTATTTCTTCAAAATTACCTCCGAAGTCGTATCAAAAGCTCTCCAGAGTGATTCATGCAATAAACATATTGGTTATTATCATCAAGACGTATATAAACATTTGTAGACGTGTATAAACATTTTACTTAAACGAAAGAAATGGAATTAAATTGGTTCGTCATCTTAATTGCGGTATTCGTAGTACATTCTCCCCTAATGGAAGTATTAATGAACGCGCTGTACATAAATATTGTTTCTGTGCTAAAAGTCTGTTTTTAAAGAATTAATGACAATCTGACGCATATGCAAAAGATTATGATAAATGATATAAAAGGGTGTGACCTCAAATTAATCTATCACAAGATAGAGTGCAGAGAAATCAATTTTTATTAACAGAATTGAAAAACCAGCAGAAGCAGCATTTTTTAGTTGGCAATGCAGTGCAAATGCTGAATATAATCTTCAGTGTGTAACTTCTTATTACTGCAATCATGACCTTCGCTAATATCACTTTTAAATTATACTTTTAGTGTACTGTACTGCAGTGCATGTAGTGCACTGGGAAGATGGAATATTCATTTTGGTAGATATTTTCTTGATGTGGTTTTAATGTCCATAGTGTTACAAAAGTAAAAGGACTAATTGTATGGGCCTGCGAAACGGGTAAGAAATCAGGCACAAGAGATCGGTACTACCATTCACCATCTATTAAACACTACCAATGATGAGGAAATAAAAAAGGAGCTAAAGATATAATTTTATCTATAATATCGGGTAAAAGTCTACAAATATTACATACGTAATTTTATTTTCTACAATCTATTTTGATCTATAAAACTAAATCCTGTTTCTGTCTATGTAGTCTTCAAGGGGTTTTCTTCAAGGGGAAGTTACGTTGTCTCCATAATTGCTCAAATTTAATTAAGTTGCAAAAATGTTTCACCTAAATTATTTTTGTAAGCCGTTTCGTGCCCCAAAAAACTGTTTTCTATTTTAGATATTAACTCCTCTTATGTGTCGTTCCAATTCATCTCATAATAATTCAACGGGACTGATTGAAAATATCACGTTATAGTATAAAGATTTTTTATTTTCTCTTATCTTTCCACATATCCTCGATATTTAAGTTTAATGTTCAAAAGTCTTTTAAAAGAAATATCAAATCATTTACTTTATTAACTAATCTTGATTTTTACATTTATTTTTAATTTTGCATCCTTTTGGCCGGAATTGAATATACTTTTTCGATAATATATTATACTTTAACACAGTTTTTTAAACATTAAATTAATTGCTGATTGTGTATAATATGGAAGGAATTTTTTTATATAAGGCAATTAACACAATATTTATTCAGCAACGCTATGTTTTTAGGATGATGTGAGCGCTTTGCTGCTAGCTTTACCACGCACACTACTAGGCGCGCGGCTCACTGACATATTCCCAGCTAAAGAATGCCACTGATGAAATTGATTTCACTCAATAATTACTTGTTTTTTTAAGATTCTTACTTAAAATTGTTTTCTATTTTAATTGTTTTTGTATAAATCTATTTTTACATAGAGAAAATCATATTTACAAAAATAATTTTTAATAATATTACTTTTATAGCTGGAAAAGACCTTTTTTAGATTTGTAGAGAAAACTTTTTTTTCCATCGTTTTTACATCGGCGCGTACACTTGGCGTTTTTTCTTAACCTTTTTTTTAAAACATGTCCCATTATACAAATATACATGTATGGCACAATGATATTGTTATGATTAATTAACTATGAATATACTACGTACCAAGAAGTATACTACCAGAAGAAAAAATTCACACAATAAATTTCACGCTTCGCCAGTCAAAAAGTTGTAATGTTATTTTAATTTTTTTTTACAATTTAAGATTTTAATTTAATTTAGTATTTGTATTACGAGTTACACTGCGATAACTTTGTTACTGATGGTCTTTTGTTAGATCTGGGTTCGAATGAGCAAGTTCTCGCGGATGATACACTTAAAATTGAACCAGTCACATATGTGTGAATATTAATATGTCACACATTGAAAATGCGTGAATAATAATGCATTACACATGTTTGATGAAAATTTTTTAATGTCATACATTTGTGTCTCAAAATACATGTGTCTCAAAATACAATGTGTGAAATGCTTTGAAAGCTGTGTGTAAAAAGTACACACTTTAATGTGTAAATTTTATCAAATATCCAGTAATGCGTGAATAAGCAGTTCACCATGGATATAATTTTACTGTATGTTATTTCGTTCAAACGCAAGTCTGTTATGACTTGATCAATAGGTTTTAATAGAGTGACAATTTCTCCCAATATATCCATTTCATCTTTC
This sequence comes from Tetramorium parvispinum, assembly GCA_011638315.1. NCBI lineage: Eukaryota > Metazoa > Arthropoda > Insecta > Hymenoptera > Formicidae > Tetramorium > Tetramorium parvispinum. The sequence continues at coordinate 5,631 of VBVR01005115.1, read as the reverse complement.
ATCAACATTGTTGGACTGCCGCGCAGATTGAATAATATTAAACTAATGGTTGGGGCCAGGGATATAAATCTTTCGACCATAAGATATGTCGAATTCCATCTTGTGTCGACTTGTTGTTTTAGTTTTAATACTGTTCTTTCAGTTTTTCCCACTTCCATTTGAATTCTCCGCAGTTCATCTCCAGCTTTACGGCACTATTTAAAAAATGTCACTATTTTTTTTATTTTGTCTATTATATTCCTTAATAGTGGCATGTCATCTACCGCTGTCTGGGCTACTAATTGAATTGAGTGTGCTAAACAAGGTATATGCATGTTTCCCAAATGTATCAATGATGGCTTTCACTTATTTGCATTGTCAGTAACTGCAGCATTCAGCGATGATCTCAGGATGTGCTATTCATCACACAATGAGCCTATTTAATTTCCCAAATATTCTAATGTATGGGATTCGTCCAGTGGAAAGCACCCTATATTTATGGCCACATTTCGGTTCTTCGATAAAAGTATACCGTAAGCCCCAAATAGCTTTGATTGCATTTTGTTTCCGTCCATCCGTCAGCAGTAAGACTTATGTTTTGTACGGTTTGCAATTCAATTTTAACTTTCAAGCTTAGGGTGTCGTACTTGGCGTCCATGTACCGAGATAATAGTCTTTCGACTTGGAAGTGTATATCGCGGAGCCACTATTCTTAGAATTTTTTTAAATCCTCTTTCTTCTGTGGTCGTTAATGGCATATCGTCTGCTGCGATCATGTACAACAATGCATTTGTAATAGTATTTGCTTTAAATCCTTCTTCTGTGAATAAAGTTAAAAAAAATATTATTTTACGATCATCTTAGGAGTATAAAGAAATTAAAAGAAAAACGTTGATTGATGACAAAAACTTTAAATAGAAGTAATAAATCCATGAGACAAATACATCTCAGGTAGACAATATGCAATCTCAAATAATAAGGATATAGATAGATAAACTTTTTCTGATATTATTAAAACATTTTATTTATATTTATTTCATTTGTTCAAACACTATCTATACAGGCTAATACGCCTACAAACAATATATCATATTAGAATACATAAAATAAGAACTTCAAACTCTTTAAAAAAACTTTAAAAAAAAGTTGGTGACTAATTGAATAAAAAAAATATTTAATTGATATACAGATAAAAAATAATACTCGGTTGTAAATAATCATTTTTTTTGTAATTTGTCTTAATATTAAACAATTTTAACTTAATCTCTTCAAACCATGGCACATGGAAAAAACAATCAATTGCACTAAACTTTGCGCTTGTGATAAAACTATACCAAATCTGTAGTTAAACCCATTGTCTGACAAATAATCCTAATATCAATTATCGGCAAAAAATTCTTAAGATTTTCTACTTTGCTTCCAACTATGACCTATCGTTTGCTCGTCTTTATTTCGTATTTGATACACTTTCGATATGTTGTCATAATGCTATTGCAATTAATACTTTAAGTCGTTTCTCGTGACGCTTTTATCGTGTCCTTACGTAACAGCTGTTATACGTTAGATTCATGCGTTTTACGCAATTATTGCAATTCGCAAGGACGACGCCGCGCGAGAGCTCTATCGTACAACATTCTCGCGGCGATCATTCAAACAGAGCGCTGAAATTAATATCCGTGTCAATTTAATCATTTTGCATGTTTGCCGACAAAGAAATTGCTCGCCGAGCAATTAAATATAATTGGTTCTTATTTTTGAATTTATTTTAGAAGGAAATTATTATTCCTGTTTCATATTTTTTATTCGATCCTGTGCGTGAGATAACCAAATTTTATGAGGTGTGCTTACATCTCTTTCATTGACATCTTTGAACCTACTTCTTACAACACCTAAAATAATCATAACACATATATGAAAAAATAAATTTAAACATTAATGTAAATTTTTTTTAAAAGTAAGAAAGTTTTTAAAAAATAAAATATATGAAATTTCGTGCCATGCACAAAATAGTGTTTTATGTGCTACTTTTATTAATAATATATTAAATATAATATAATTTACTTAATATACTTTAATTTTATATATACTTTAATATGTTTCAAGAAATATTTACTCTTTCAAATCTCAAACAGCAATATTAACATTTGTATTAAAAAAATAAAATATTTATTTCACTGATATGAAAAATAATTACAAAAATTTTTAAAATGGCATTATCAAACATTTTGTGATAACTCTACTTTTATAAAAATAAAAAAATTTTGAATAAAACTTTAGATTTAGATAAATTATAAATATATTCTTACCAAATATAATTTTCTAAAGGAGCAATGTTTGAAATTTCTGTTTGTTTTCTTTTTATCCAGTCCAACTAAATTTTGCAGCTACTTCGTCCGTGAACAATATTTTCAGAAAATTCGTAACAGTTATTTTCATCGTAGTTTGTGAACAGAAATAAAGTGCTGATTTCTGTAAAACAAATATATTTTAATTTCATTTATTATTTAAAAAAATTAATTCTAATAACAAGTATCTACAATGATATATACCAATTACAATTAAAAAAATAACAAATTAAATGATAAGTGAAAATATTATAAAACTTGAAGAATGTCAAAATCTTTCTAATGTAGACAATATTGCGGATAAATATTATATTTGATGACACGCAGCTCGAAGCTGCTCGACATTCCGATGTAAGCGACAAACTATCTATTGTCCAAATACTTATTTGCTCTTTCTGAAGGGCATTACAAGGTATATAAGAGAGAGCCGAGTTCGGCTAGCGGTTCTTTCGAGCGAAACAAATCGTGTAGTAACTTGCTTTGATAATAAAGACATTTTGAACTTACAATTTGGCCTACAACCTACACTAAATAAGTAAAAAAAATATACAAATATTATTTGATATTTTCATCTATACTTACAACTTGGTTCTTAAATGTCTCGTCATGTTTTATTTGTAGTTCAATGTCTCTTACATCATCAAGACTTTTCAAGGGAAATTTTTCATCTAAAATGATGTTTTCAGTATCATAAGTTTTTTCTCGATTAGCAATTTCTAATAAGGTTTTAATAACAAACTTTTTGAAATTTTTGTCTTCTGTAAAAAAGGAAAATATTATTTTTAAAATTATATTTATTTATATTTATTAATTTTTAATTAAATTTATTAATTACTAATTAATTTTAAATATTAATTATTAATTAAAATTATAATTACATGTGAAAACAAAACTTTAATTGCTGTTGTATAATGTTCAAAAAATGAAATTTTTACCAATAACTGTTTGACTTGTGTTATATGCCAGGTTTTCTTGACAAGAGTTACCACTTATATTTTTTAAAGAACCTGAATCTAATTCTTGATACTCATCTTCTTTGACATCAATACTGGAATCTGATTTACTTTTTTCAATATTTTTATTTGTTATTTGTTATATACATTGAATACAGATGTAGCTTTTAAAGTTGGTGGTTTTGAATATGTCAATTGCAGAGATTTATCTTTCTTTGGCAATTTTGCAGCAATAGAAGCGTCATCATCTTCAGATTCAGAAGTAGTAAAGACTTTCTTATTCCGTAATTTTCTTTTGCATTTGTTTTGTTCTTCATCTGAAGTAATATTAATGTCGGATACTTTTTCTATCAATTTTTCTTTTTCTCGACCCCTTTTATAAGTTTCTGTTGATCAAAGAAATTTATTATTATAATTATTTTTGTACACTTGCACTCGAATAAATTTATAGTATGAAAATTATGATTTTTTTTAAATAAATTTCCAACGAAAAAAATTTATATACATATATATTTTTTACACATAAATTCACATATAAATTTTTTACACTCTAATCTTTTATTTAAGGTATGTTAGCCTAATTCTGAAAAGTCTATGTTATTTCTTCATGAAACTCACAGACCCCAAAGACCTCATTTTTCAACAATTGTTTGTTTCTAAAGTGAGAGAAAAACGTCATCTAGAAACTCTTATTAGTTCGCTGTCGACAGATTTTGCAGTGACATCTTACTTTCACTGACCAAAATTAGTAAAATGTAAGACGGAAAATCAATATGACAGTATTTTTATTGAAAAGCAGTTAATACTCACTGCAATGATTGTCGGTGACACATGGTTTTACTGATTTTATCAGCGATATTTTCACTGATTGTCTTTTAGAAAGTACTGAATACATTTTAGAAATTAATTTTGTAATTATTGTAAAAATCGTTGCAGCATAAAATTGTACAATTATTATTCAAGTAATAGTAAGAAATGCTTTTTACTTTTTATTTTTTACATAACTTTGCGTCATTATATTTTGTCAATATTTAAAACTTGTAATTGTAAAATTCTAGTTCAGCAAAAGATATGCGTTTTGCAGAATCATTTTATGACAATTATTGCGAAATGCGGTAAATGGAATATGTAAAAGAATTATTCTTTCAAATGGGAGATTTTCCTTCATCCGCCCTACAGTCCCGATCTTGCACCAAGCGACTTCCACTTGTTCTCCAAGATGAAGACCTGGCTCGCAATGCAGCGCTTTGATTACGACGCGGAACTCCAGGCGGGCGTGAAGTCTCACTGGCTGAAGTCTCAGGCGGCAGAATTTTACGACGAAGGAATTTCAAAGCTTGTCCACCGCTATAATAAGTGCCTCAATTTGTTTGGTGACTATGTAGAAGAGTAGTATTTTAGTCGCTCTTTCAGATGAATATAATAAAATTTTTTTCTTGTACTTAGTTTTTTTTTAATTCCAAAACGTTCCCTACTTTCTGAATAGCCCTCGTATATGTGAACTAATGTACTGTTATTTGTCGCTCTTCTTTACCTATAACGTACGCAATTGCACAAATCGTCATACATTGTGCAAATACGTCGTACAAAAACAATTTTTCCCACTGGAAGCATATACCATATTAAAAATCTATACGTATGTTAAAAATCTATACGTATATTATAGATTTTTAGTATATGTTCCCAGTGGGAGAAATTGGGAGAAAATGAACGCAGAACAAGTAAAATTGGCATTGACCTGCTCAGTTCTCACTCTTTTGTATTGCTACAGGGAAAGAAAGTTAGGTTTATAACTACTGCTTCAGACGCAGGCATTTTCGATTCGATCCTCCTATACTATATGGGAGCTGCATGGCTGTCTTAGGCAAATTTACTGTTATAAAATTACTTAAGTCCAACGTATTTGTTTCAAATTTTATATTTACATTCATTTGATATTAAATTTTTGAAAAAAATGAGTGCCATACTGGAGCAAATCATGACCATCACTCATAAAAATTATGCATCTTAAGACTGTTATATTACCTTTCGGCCCATTAAATCAGTATGGCAATGATATATTTCAATATTTTACACTAAAAATGATTTGTTAAACAAAATTTCAGCCTGTAGCAAATCGTTACCGATAATTTAAAAAATCGACATGTTTACACAAGTATGGCAGCACATTAGGCCCAGCAAAACAGTATGGCAAATTGATTTTCATAAATGTCAGTATAAAACTGATTAGAAAACACAAAATTCAACCTGTAGCAAATCACTACTTAGTACTTAAAAAATTATACATGTTTACGCTAGTATGGTGGACTCTTGAACCCATGGGATCAGTATGGCAACTGTTTTTCGCTAACTTT
>VBVR01005114.1:0-12872 GCA_011638315.1 Tetramorium parvispinum | reverse complement strand
ATATATTTTTTATTCTTTACATATAAAAATCATCTCGTTACTAATACCGTCTTATTCTTTATATTTTTTATTTTCAGAATGTATTGGAACTTGGCAAACGCTTACCAAATGTTCTTCTAATGGAGAAAGTTCCATATGAACTTTTCAATCACGTAGATTTCGTTTGGGCAATCGACGCGAAAACTCTTTTGTACGATCGTGTGTTAGAACTACTACAAAAGTTTAATGCTAAATAAATAAATAAATGCTAATTGAAATGAATTTAATCGATGAACGTAAATCAAATGGAGAGAAATCCTAATCTCTCTATATAATTTATAATGTTGGTAGACATATAATTGCTTTAATAAAGGAGTAAATTGTGTATGTGTACGTGTTCGTGCATTTTTTAAAAATTTACATAAAATTTTATATGTATATGTATATTTTACTGTATAGAATCATATTAGTCATTGCATAGCATTTTACTATTAAAGATTAATAATGAAATAATAGCCTTTCTGGTTGGTAAATATACATACATTTCTATAGGTGACGCAATTTGATGATATATCATTACTTCTTTTCGTGGGCGTATACTTAACGCTTTTTTTACCTTTTCTTCAAAAGGTAATTTTGTTATCATTTATAGTTACGGCAGCAAACATTGTTTTAGCAAACGATGAATAGCTATAGTGACAAACATTTTTCTTTCCGTGCAATAGCAAGTTCAAATTCCACAATTTTTTTGTTTAGTTGCGTCACTACCGAGAATTCCATTGCGGAAATCTTTCTTGAGGCAAAAAGATCAGAGTTGGATATACTTGATCAGATAGAGGTAGTTGATAAACCTTGACAACTATTTTATTATCTAGTTTTATAATTGTTAATATACTAACGGAGCTAAAGATTGCAGTATTGAATATTTTAAAGAGAAATTTGTAAAAGAAATTATACATCAAATCTGTATACAAATTGATAAAAGAACTAAATTTTGCAACATACAATTTTTTATTATTCTAATGTATTATTTTTAGCAATTGAAGTAGTAAAAAACAAAAGCGGAAAAGCGAAAATCTCAAGTTTTGTCACTGCATACGTGACTGACAATGAGTATCAAGTTTGCGCGCTGTCGTGACACGGATATATATATATTGCTAGGAACGCAACTAACTCGTATTTCTTTGTAGTTTTATATTCACTCTTATACTAAACGCATACTCTTTGTATTTTTGAGGAATATATGTGTGCCGCGATAAACATGTAAATAGCTGTCGTAAAACTTAAGGATTTTTGGCCATGATGCAACTAAAGACGTTTTCTTCAATCTTCTTCAATTTTCTTAAGAAGTAGGTGATGTATATTTTGATAAGTATTTCACACAAAGAAAAAATATTTTATATTAATGTTAAGTTTGTAAATAAGGAATATACACATTATTAAAAGTACAGAGTTTGTATCAACTTTTTAATAAAGAATTGTAATAAGAGGGAATGGTAGAATTAATTTTTCTTTTCATAAGATCTATTTACTTAAAACAATTTTAGAAATCTGAAATATTTACGAAGGTTACTCATTAATCGATTATTACTCATAGAAAATTTGTCAAGAGTTGTAATAAATTTGTCAACTTACTTCGCTTAATTATATAAAATATAAAATTTGAGTAATAATTCTTATTGGAAAATTTATAAAATTATTAAATTCGCTAGTGTATGTGTATTTTAATTATTATTCTCATTTGTAAGAATTTTTAATATTAACTACACTCTTCGGAAGAACTATATGAATAATTCTCCGAAAAACGTCTAGAGTGACGCGCCAGAATGGCGCGCAATACAAAGGGGGCAATCCGAGGAGAGGTTAGGCGACTCCACGGATCCGCGGCGCAACATAACCTCGCGGGGGCGAGAGTTTCGCGAGCAAAACTCGGATCAATCGCCTCAAGATGACATGCTAGAGAGGATCATCGGTCAACATGCTTTCGCAGATCACCCGGATCGTCGTCGCGTCGAGTGTCGCCGCGTTGCCGAGGCAGTCGGTGCGCGAGGTTATCACGACGGGCCAGCCGTTGTGCCGCGCCATTCACACCAGCCAGGAACGGTGGAAGGAAGATGACAAGAAGAACGAGAAACCGTCGGCGCTCGTGCTCCACGCGTTCGCGAGCGCCCAGAGCAAGGAGCGGGAGGCCTATCTGGACATCCTGCGCCAGTACAAGCACAATAACGACATGAGACGCGGCCACGTGGAGTTCATTCAGGTCGCCCTGAAATACATGGACGAGTTCGGAGTGAACCGTGACCTGGCGGTGTACAAATCTCTGCTGGACGTGCTGCCCAAGGGTAAGTTCGTGCCGCGCCACTATTTCCAGACGCTGTTCATGCACTACCCCAAGCAGCAGTACGTCGCCGTCGACCTGCTCTGCAAGATGGAGCACAACTGCGTGATGCCGGACGTGGAGATGCAGGACATGCTGCTCAACATCTTCGGCCAGCAAGGCCTGCCGCTGAAGAAGTTCTGGAGAATGATGTATTGGATGCCCAAGTTCGCCAATCTGAATCCCTGGCCTTGTCCCAGACCAGCGCCCTTGGATCCGCAGGTGCTTGCCAGACTGGCGATGAGCAAGATATCCAGCGTGGATGTGCAGACCAGAATCACGGACTTTGAGACCAAGGACGTGGAGGATGCCATTGAGGATACGTGGATCGTGTCCGCGATGAGTAGTCTGCAAGAGGAGCTGCTGGGAAGGCAGCCTGCTGATGTTCCGATTTTCGTTGAAGGACCGTATACAGTTTGGGTTGCGGATCAGTGTATAGATTATTTTATTTTGAAGGGAGCAGCTAGACAGAAGAAGAAAGTTTATGAAAATGTTGATGGTAAATCTAAATTACTTACTAATTAAGATCGTTACTTGCATAAAATTATATTACTATCATATTACATATGATAATTAATTTAATTTTTAGTAAAATAATTGTTATTAATATTATATTGTAATATAATTATATAAATAATTTAATTGTGTGCAGTTTAAATATTCAAGCAAGCTTCTTAGTAGAAAGAAATGATTGTTCTTTTTTTTACAGATGTTTCAAACATTAGAATCCCTTTCTGGGATAAGAAAGAAGTAACTCTTGCACCTACGGTCCATGAACAAGACGATGCCACGTACTTTGCAATGTGCGCTACTGGCACATCCTCAAAAGACTCTTTACTATCCTGGATACGATGTCTACAAAAAAGGAATCCCATCTTAACTGTAATTCCGGTAGTGTTCAAATTAATGTCGTCCACGAGGGAACAATTGTACATCGAGTCTAGTGAAAGTGAAAATGAAATGGTGCGAGTAAAAGATTAGCGGAAAGGTACAGTTGTTAAATTAATTAACATTGAACAGTTAATATCATTAATGTAATAAATTGATGACACGTGTGTCTGTAGATAATTCTTGTTTGTATATAAAAATATAACGTTTTCATACGATTGACATCGCTTTAATCTATTTAATTGATTTAGTAGATTTATAAATTTAACAATTTAAACCTTGATGTGACTAAAACGGTTTTATTTCTCTGATCAGGAAAATATTATGAAATGGGAGGAAAGAGTATATAAAAATGAAATACACAGTTCATAAAAAGTTAATATAATTTATTCTGTGCAGCCACGCGTGAGTGCTTGGTGCACCTTCCCAGTGATAGGAATCAAAATAATATATGCTATCGCCGATCAATAGGTCATCACATTGATTCGCTGTACTCGTCATTTTCTATATATATAAATACATCGTGATTAAAAAAAAATATATGTGTACATATATATATTTATGTGTATATTATATATCTGTACAATTTCTGGTATCGTATACACTATATGCTGCTTCGATGATACTATTTCGATAACGCGTTAAGTCTAAATTGCCCTTTAAGAAGACATGATTTCAATTGCGCGAATAACGCCTCGTAAATAAAAAAATATGCATCTCCACCGCACAAATCCTATATAGATTGATAGAAATCTATGATATGTTATTATTTAAAGGAACGAATCAAATTTGCATATGATCTAAATCTCACGCTACAGAGAATCTAATTTTTCGTTAAAAAATATACTTTAAAGTAATTTCCCCTAAAATATATCGTATATTGCATCGTTTCCTAGTCGCGTGACATCGAGTTTTTTTACGAGCAGCGAACGCGACGATCGCCGAGCGTTAGAGCTCCTCCCCTGATGAATTTTTTATGGCTTGGCCATCAATAGGACTGCTTACACATATAGTCGTTTATGCTGTCCGTAATCCGTCGATTACGCTTTGACACGTATAGCGAACTCTGTCTATGTCTAATTTCCCACGACGCAAAATAGTAACTTAGAGCACTAAAAATAGGATATTTGCGATATAAACCGCGCTCAACTGTGTTCTACTTTGCGCGACAATCAAGAGATTTTGTTAGAGATTTAAGTATTATAAACTGATCGCGGATGATTATGCAAATGCACGGGAAACAAATAGAAAGGTTGCGAAAGGTACCGAAATACTTTTTATCATATATAGAAATAATTCTTCATTATTGCACTCTCTTAATTTATTTCCTAAAATATTTAGAATGATATTCTTAATTATAAATCAATATTTCGATTGAATCTAGAGCTCAAAGACAAAAAACTTGGCACGTAGCCTTTCACACAAGTTGTTATAATCATGGAAAATTTATCTCTTATAAAACAACTGCAATTATAAAATACTGAATCATTGACAATGTAATTAAGAATCTCGCACATTTGCATAAACGTTTACGTTTTAATTATCGCATTTCAATACGCTCTCTCGCTGTACAGTTAATGTACATACTCTATGCTCTAAATTTTCGCAAATAAAAATAGAAGCTATTAGAAAAAAGTTCGCTAATTGTTATTAAATCGCGTTGATTTAAATCTTAAACTTTAAAGTTTGTAAAACTCAAGCACCATTCTTGCATCTTGATTGTCTTTCCACAAAAGTTTACCGAAAATATTAAAAAAAGCTTATGATTAATTAAAGTGCGCATTCGCGTTCGACAATCGAGCCAAGCTTTAAATTTAATTTTGGTAATATCACTTATTACTTAAATGTATTATGCCGACGAAATTGCGTTAGCTATTGATTGCGAATTTATTATAGAAATAAATTTACAATCAATAATATATGTATAATAATATATATAAATTTAAGTAACAATATAATCGCCACGCTTATCACTTGTCGCTTTGAGTTTGTACAGGCGTCAATAATAAAACATTTTAAGTACAAAACGTAGAAGATCGGTTTCGTCGTTGATTTCTTCGCGAGGAGACCATAATAAATGCAGTCTCTGGATCGGTTTTAGCGAATATTCAACAAACATACGCGCGATAAGCAGGAAATAGTAATCGAGAAGCGCGTAGGACGCGATGTTACATATGTTACGTCTTTTTTGCGTTAACGCTTCGCGTAGAAATAACGTGTGTATAAAATTAATTTGAGCGGTTTGCATCACGTCGACAGGTGGAATGTTCAATATATTCTTGGAAAGCGCATCAATTGCCAAACAGTAGTCAAATGTAATGATAAACAAGCTATAAATAATTTCTGCACGAGACGGATTATATGCAGGCGTAAACCAAAATGATGTAAGCTAATGCGTTGGTCTTTGATCAATCATCTGTGTCTAGTAATCATCACACCGATGCTATTATCAATATTTACAAAATCCTTCCTTTGTAATTTTAGATTCGATGAAGTAGTAAGTGAATTTTACTTACGCTCTACTCCGTAGAGCTAAGAGACAGAATTTTGTAATATTATTAATTATTATGTATATTATATTAGTAATTATTAACTTGACTCGGAATCACGATCACAAATCAAGCTTGTTCGCCTGAAGTATAATTCGTGGAACACTAACAGCTCTAAATTTTTAGGAAATTAGTTTTACTCGTCGCTACCAGTAATAAATTAAAAGTAATCCAGGGAGCAGTGTGGAAGAGCGTATTCAACACGTGAAATTATTTCCGCGTTGGATACGCTTGAAAATACTGATACATTGATAAAAAAAATTGTTCGCTCCTTTTATGTAAGAGTCAAAAGAACGAACGACTTTTTAAAATCAATCTATATTAAGGCGTAAGATATCGTGATCATAATGGGGCAAGACAAAGGAACTTTGCCCCCCTCGAAAGTGTCACGGTGCGGAATCGCGACCTTGAAGACTGGCTGTTCAACGACTTCATTCAGCTTCGACTTCGTTCACGTGGAACAGCTGAGGCACGTTGGGTCTCGAACCGATTCCTGAGCCCGTCTTGTGTAGACCTTCAGTAATTGGCAGTGTACCCTGCACAAATATTTAACATGAGGTAATGTTTTCTGTACAAATTTAGAAACGCCGAAATGTTTCATTTTGTCTATAATTACAAGATTACATCGCACAGCGTGACGTGGACGCTTTAGATATAATTATTATATCTAAATTGCACGCGTAACATGCATACGTGAGTTTTAGATAAGATAAAAATTCGATTGTATAATCAGAGAGTTAAAATAGAAACTAAAACAATATAGAATATTCGTACCGATAACGTGATTATTATCGCTTGCTGTTTACTTGCCTGATTTTCACATTGGTGTTGTCGATCACCTCGCCGTCGCAGTTCCACACGCTGAGCCGTGAGTTCGAGCGAGGCGGGTTTATATCATTCTCAAATTGCAGCGTCGGCAGGGCGCGAAATGTAAATTCTCTCGCCCGGTAGACCTCGACGAACGGAAGCTCATACTGCAACAGAGTTGCAAATGTATATGATTTTCATTTCAATTTTTATAGTCTAAATATAACATATAATTATATTTTAGATATATATATAATAATATATAAATAATTAAAAATATATATATATAATTATATTATAAATAATTGAAGTATAATATACTAAAAATGTTTTTACTTGCACATAATTTTGATTTTAAAATATTTTAGAGTCGCAGTAAAGTATTGTAATTCGCGAAATGATCTTTTGTTCTATCAATAATAATTGATGAAATGTATATTTTTCTGTATTTTTCGAGGTGATCCTTTGTTTTTTATATCATAATTACAATTGAATTTTTTATTACTGATTAAATGATTGAACATTTTAATATCTCCGCTGCTATAAGAACGTTTTATAATGCTTCGTTGATCGTGCAGATTAATAACATTAAAATAATGATCTTATGATCATGGGTAGTGCGCGTGGCACGCGGCATAAAAATTCACTGTATATTACACAACATTCGTGTGATATACACAGCAGCGAAGGTGCTAAATGTCTGTGAGCAGTGATTGATGTAGTAAACCATTAAAACGTCAAGTGAAAAAAATGAATAATTGATGATAATTTTCCGAACACACATACATGATTAGAACTCGTGCATACCAGAGTCTTTCGTTTGCTGGATAGCCTGAGTAATAATCTGATATTGTTTATCAAGGATGTGTGTCGAATTAGGATCACGTCTACGCAGCCGTCGCCTACGTGACAGTGAGGACTGAAACCCATGGGACTCCTTGAACACGCGCATGACACGTTTGCGCCGTTCACCATGAAGAACTTCCCTCTGACCGTTACCCACCCTATACGAAGGTACAAAATATTTAATTCTAGCTGGTTTTGTAATTGCACTATGTACTTGATTTTTGTTCTCTTTCTCTTTTTAACACTTACTTGAGATTTCTTCGTCGGGAACGCTGTGCATGTGCTGAAGGCAACGTAAGCAATTCTTCATGCACCTGGTACTGCCCGCCGGATTACACGGGTCAGACAGCAGCTCGATCTCACCTTCATATCCCTTGTTAGCTATTATCTTTTTAAATCCTGAGAATGAAATATTCAATTAATCTAATATCAATCCTATCCATATTTATATTGTACAAAGAAGATTTTATTATTAATTATATCAATTATATATAAATCTATGTTACAGTATAGAAAATTAATTGGTATTTGATTATTTAATCTCGTATTATTTAAAATTTATTAGATAAATTAATCAGTTTATTACATGTATGACTTGGGCCAGATTAGATATGATTAATTTCACTCAATAAAATTTTTCTCCACATTAAATTAAACAATCGAAAGACTTGAGAATTCCTTACCAGACCAATCATATCTACGGGGTCCCATCCAGCGAAACTTTTCGCTGTCGCGAATCACGTCACCCAGATAACCGTAGCTAAGCACACTGGCGTAAAGCCTGAGCAAAGTGCGATTGCTGTGAACGGATGAGATGTCTAGGCCGATCGAGTCGCCAAAGATGATATGTATGGCAGCAGTCTGCACGTCGGTGGTGCCGTGCAGGCTGTAGGCGACCGTGTCGGTGCTACCGCTAGGTATAATGCCGACAGGCAAGGCGGGACCGGGCAGTCTGGCATCAGGGTCATTGAGATCGATCTGCTGATCCTTGGCCGCTCTTAGAATCAGTCCGTTAAATACTTCGGCAAACGTACCATCGCCGCCAATGCACACCACTGCCTATCAAACGCAAAAAGTTAAATTTAGGGATAGCTCGAATTTTTTAATTTTAATTTTAATGTGTAAATGTGAAGTCTAATTTGTAATCTTAGAAATTTGGACTTACGTATGTTAAAAGAATGTTTGTATATCTGTTATATAAAACTGAAGCATCACGATAATTATCTAGAGACGTGTAATTGAGAGATATGTTCTAGATACGCTCTAAGTATCGCAAAAAATTCAGAAACGTACTCTCGATTTTCTAATTTAACAATGCATAGTATACAAATATATTTTTATTATATAAATCAGCTGCATTCAACTTTCTGGATTTACATTTTTAAAATAAATAATTAGTATAAAGTTATCCTACCTTTTAATAAATAGATAATTATTCTAATATATAAAATAATAATCTAAATCTATAAATATGAAGTCTAGTGATCTGTAAAATTACTAAATGTGCTCCTAAGCAGTTTTCTAGATTTGCGTAATACACTTATTTGTCGAGTTAAAACGTTTGAATCTGCACTCCACATGAAAGTAATAGAATGTTAAACTTGCAGAACAGGACTCACATGTAGGTCACTCAAGTCGGCCGTGAGCAGAGCGTCGCGAATGTGGCCGGCACGCTCCGTAATCATCATCTTTGTCTCAATGCCGGCGATGGTCATAAGTGGCTGGACATCCTTCTCCCAGATTTTAATCCCTTTTTTCTTACCGCCTATGGGATTGATGAACAGCATCACCTTTCGCGGCCGATACGTAAGACCTGAAAACGACTGCAAGTTAAATTCGGTTTTCGGATCTGCCATTTAATTCTAAGAATTTTTTGCGCCTTGACCTTTTAATCCTCCGAATTCTACAAGTTTCTTTGGATAGTTTTTTTTAGATTTTAATCAAATTTATTCCCTTTTTTTATATCGCGTAAAAAGGATTGGTTAGATAAAAGTCTGACAAAAAATTTAGATGCGTTAAAAATAACATATTTCTGCAAGATCATCTCATCCATCCAGTTCTTTTTTACAGGAAAAGTGCGGACGTTGCTAGATTAAAACGAAATTTTTTTAATCAACCTGTTCTCTTTCCCATAGCGATCTAATCAACTTCGCCTGTTTAAAAAAGAAAATGGGTCAAATGGAGATTCAAAGGAGGAAGGCAGGATTTTAATCATGTAAAATATCTCGATCGATTTTCCGTACGGCACGCGATGCAATGTCAATAATCGAACAAAGGTTTTTTTCTTGCGAACGATGATTACACGGGTACGGCAAACTCCCAGATCAATACCAACTGTTAGCTCGCGACGGTCGATAGGGGTAGTTTAGAGCACGCCCACCTTGTTTTCTCGACATTCATCAAAATCTGCTCTTTCTCATTCTCTCTGTGTCTCACACAGACACAGACATACATATACACACACTCGCCAATGTTGAAACTGCAACTCAAGCTAGTCGAGAGATCCCATCCCGCTTAATTCGTTTTGCGACGCTCCTAAGCGGAGTAGCAATTCAATTTAACTCGGGAAATCTAAAGACAGCGAAATAGGAGAAACTGACGAAACACGTAAGCGGCGAAATTAGAGAATAGAGGCGGCGACATTCGATTTCAACAGCATCGAAATTCGTAAACGGCGAGATCGACGAGCGTACAGCAGTGGAAACTATTGAAATTTGTAAATAACGAAATCGAAGATCAGAGCGGCAATTTAATCCGGAAACTATCGAAATCCGCGAAATTAAACCGATCCGCGATAAAACTTTCCACTGATGCAAACCGCAACTAATTTTCCGGCTACGCTGTGCTATTAAAGTTTTAGGGTCACCGCGTATGTTCTCGTGGCACGGACCTTTCATCGCGATTTACGTCGATTCCAACTGGGTTAACAAGCCGCCTAGACTTTGCATATTATGTTCCTGACTTTAATTGTGATGGAAAAATACTCATAGGAAAGGCAGTTGTTTATTGTAGAAATGTTTTGCTCTACAATGCAGCAATCAATAATTGAAGGCTTATCTTAAAATCTTATCTTTAACTTATCTTTGATTTTATATAAAATATATATGACAAAGCAAAAACTGAAAGCTTTATATCTATATATAATATATATAATATTTCTATTAAATGTACGTGTATGTAAAATATATATATATAATAAAGATAAATATAAAACTTGCAGTTTTTTTTACCTTATAATATGAATCGCGGATGTAATTTCTATTTTCAAAATTATGGATTCAAAATAATTTATTGTAATTTTGCATTTGGTTCATCTTGAGTTTAATTTTTCTCTGTTCTTAATTTTCTAATTGCCGAAACTTTTTCCATATTTTTAAGATGATTTTATTCTTTCCTAGTATTCTTCCTAAACCCGGACTGCCTGTGTCATCATTTTATCTACAATAATATTATGTTAATATTATGTTGCCACAATGATATCAGCGTCGACGCGGGTGCTAGCAACTTCTCATTAACTTATGCGTCACGTTGATTCCTTGATGTCAACTTTGATCAACTGTTTTCCTCGTCTTTTTTCTACATGCCTTTTTCATTCAACATGCAAGCCAGCGAGGAAAATTTGTCTCTGTACCGACATACAATGAAAAGAAGTTATGCAGAAACACGGACGAGCCGCTTATGTGGATACAACGCTTCGCGTATTGTTAAAACAATGCGTGTGCATTTTCTTAAGTGCTGTACACGGAATGTAGAAAATTATACATGCGTCATTAATTATGCGCTAATTGCTCGCGACCTTCGACACGAAGTCACTTCGTCATTTTTTCATTATACGATTCCGCATGGATATAAAATTAAACGACGCCTTCTGCGGCTCATTTCTACTTGATCTCTACGCTCACCTCGTTTCCGTAATTTACAGACAATGATCTTCTACACGCCTCCTCGCGCGCGTACGCATATATACGTCGCAATTCTAAAATTATTACGCGACCACGACGTTGATCGCGATGGCCGTTTTCGCGAGGTTTCGAGTGAAACGGTCCAGTGAATTTAGAACGGCGATGTATGATCGACGGCTCACCCAGGAGGTAATTGCGAATGGTTTTCACCCACGAGGCGACCTGCCTAGGATCCGTGTGGCTCATCGTTACGCTGTGATGCCTCCATTTGTTCTTGGGTCCGCGTACGGCATAGTGCAGGATAAAATTCGTTGGGCAGACCGTGGTCGGCGAAGTCGGCTGTTTCTCCTTAACGCTCACGCCTGGTATCCAGTCGTCGCCGTAGCGCACCGCGAGAACGTCTGTCAGCGGTAGGGTCCATCTGGCTGGAAGAACAACGAGAGGTATTATTAGGATGGTTCACATTATTAAATATTAAAGGATATTAAATTTAAATCATGTTCTTAAGTTAAGTAAATAACTTTCTGTTATTTTCAACTATCATGTAAGTAGAAATTATTAATTTAACACAAAATGTTATTAATATGTTGTCACGTAATTTTATTGCTTTAGTTAAATTAACGATATATTGAGTAGAACTAGGAGTAGAACCAATCTAAGAAATAATTAAAAGTGATTTAAATTGAACATAATTAGACAATTAGACATGAATTTAACAGTGTCTAAGATTAAATTGATTTTATTCATATTTTATTGTTTTATTTTTTTATTTTTATGTTTTATATTATTTATATTTTATTATTTTATTTATATTACGATAAATTGCGCTCACCAATCTTTAATAAAAAATTCGCGATTTGCGTACCTGTTCTTTTTCTCTTTCTCAACGCGACATTTAATGCGAATGAAGATAACAACTTTGACATGATAAATGTTAACAAACATTACGTTTGGCGAACATTTATGGCCGAACCACACATAGGTACATACATATATGCATATGTATACCATATATACCATCAAACTTTTATTTAGATAATTATCATTAATGAGCTCGATAAGGTATAGAACTTAATTTCGGTCCGATAAGAACTTAATTTTGGTCCGAGTTATAATTTATTAATTTAACTCTCTAAGGAAATACTTTACGTTTGGCATTGAATGCTGATCCATTCTTCGCTTTATCTACCGTACTTATCGACGTTGCATAAGCTCATGTTAGTTTATTTTATCAGTTAACATTTCAGCGGTTTTACAGCGGTTTTGCTACGTTCTATATCATGTATTTACATATATATCACCAGGGTTGAGAAAGTTATTTTATAGAAGTATCTAGTTACAGTTACAGTTTTTTCACTGAAAATGTAACTAGTTACAGTTACAAGTTATCAATTCTAAAAAGTAACGCGTTACAGTTACAGTTATTGAAAAAAAGTAACGAGTTACTTTACAGTTACTTTTTTGGAATAAAAATAAAAACTAAAAATATTTCAAATTTACAGTAAAGTTATTCTTATTATATCG
>VBVR01005113.1:0-12833 GCA_011638315.1 Tetramorium parvispinum | reverse complement strand
TGATAATACGTCTTGTAGTTATATATATATATATATATATATATATATAAAGATGTAACAGATTTTTTTTCTACATTTTTAAGGCAACAACATAAAAATTTAATGGAAATTTCTTCATATTTTATTAGACTTGACTTTAATTGAATGAATTAAATATAAATATGTAATAAAATTAATTTCTATCACTTGAGAAAAATATGTATTTATGTATTGAAAATGATAAAACATGTATAATATTGTAAAGAGCTATAAAATGAGTGGCCAGAAGCATATGTTCACTCATACAAGATTCGAAAAGAATACAAAAGTATACAAGAAATTCAGTGTTACCTCTAATAGGCCCAAGCGCTGCGTCCTTAGCTAATCCAGTTAAATCACTTCCCGAATATCCCTCCGTCAAAACTGCCATCTCGTTCAACTCTTCGGGCGTCAATGGATCATTGTGTTTGGCCAAAAGCCTTCGGAGTAACACAATCCTTGTTTGCAAGTCGGGCAATGTAACATATACGCGTTTCGTGAATCGCCTCAATGCAGCCTCATCTAATTCCTGCGGTCTATTTGTAGCAGCCATAACGAGCACTCTTTCTTCTGGATTGCACGGCAGACCGTCAAACTCGACCAAGAATTCCGTTTTTAGTCTCCTGAAATATACGTTAATCGATACATTTTTTCCGTTAATACATTGTCCGCGTATATAAGCGGATAAAAGGAATACATAAAGATGTACCTCGAAGCTTCATGTTCGTTATCCTTTCGCTCGCTCAATAACGAATCCACCTCGTCGATGAAAATAACGGAGGGCTGAAACTCCCGCGCGATAGCAAACAGAGCCCTCACTAATTTCTCACCCTCTCCGACGTATTTCGAGGTGAGACTAGCGGCAGAGATCGAAAAAAATGTTGCGTTGCACTGAGTCGCAACGGCACGTGCCAGCAGTGTCTTTCCGTTTCCCGGTGGCCCGAACAATAATAATCCTCTCGCCGGTGTTCGCAGACCAGTAAATAACTCGGGTCGTAGCGACGGTAGAATTACCATCTCTTGTAAGGCCTGCTTCGCGGTCTGAAAGTTGAAGTTGAGAGAAAATACATTACGAGACAATAGGGAATAAAGAGGACGTTTCTCACAATGTAATCGGTAATCAAGCGACAGTAACGACAGTATAGTTCGCGACGGAACAAAGTACCTCTTGGCCAGCGATGTCTTCCCACTGCACTGGCGCTCCTCCTTCTAAGATCTCGTCGAGAATTACTTGGGCGAGTTTCGGATCCACGCCCTTTAAAATGGGTACTTTTCTGGTTGGCGTGCTTCTATTACTGTTCGAGGTAGTCGGCGTTCCTGGACGTCGTATAGGCGAACCGTTGCCCGGTACAGACAGCTGTCTTTTTACAGAGGGTGGTGTAGAGGACGGTTTGATAGGCATGGTCCTGTGGCAAGGTTGAATAGGCGTCGATCTGCCCATACTTCGAGGCAATGTCTGGCTCTTGCTTAGAGGTGTTCCCGTTGTTCGCTTGCCAGGAACTGATAGTTTCCTGCCGGATGCTGAAACAATGTCCGTACTTACAAATAAAACTTCAAAAAATAGCAATTTAATATAATTTGATAACGTAAAAGAACGGCTACTAATTGTCGACTGATTAAAAGAAAATATTATATGCAGATCCCGCGTATCAGTCTAATGGATAAGAGGGTCTATCGCAAAGAAGATAAAAGTAAGAAAAAAATATTTACAGCCAAAATATATTTTAAATATATTGTTATCTGTATTCTCTGATTTAGTAAATAGTAGGAGCGTATTAAAAATGTGAATTTATCGCAAATATCTCGCTGGTGATATATATAATTAAGTTAAATCGTTTAAAACCAATTTTTTTTTCTTATTACGATACATGTGTTGAGCTAAAATACTTCCTACTATTTGTACTCTACTAAAAATTGTAATTATATTACGTGTATTGTGTTGTGTTGCTTTAAATTGAAAGCAGAATATATCTAATAAATTGCAATGTAAAATTTAATGTGATAAAACATGTCACGTTTGCAATATTTATGCGACAGGTATAATTAAATAATTAGCAAAGAATACGCGTACGATCAAATAACTTCTGAAAATATTAAAATATATTATATTTCTAAACTTTTGTCTCGATTTAAAAAATTGAGGTAGAAAAAAAAAGAGATAAATCATCTCATTACATTACTAAATCGTAAGTTATTATAAATCACATAAATATATAGGTCTATCAAAAAATTATAAAACATTGTTAAATGTGTAGTTACGGTGGTGTGATGTCTACATGTACGTCTAATCATACGTCTAATCTGTCTTGTGTATTTAACAAGTGGATATAAATTTTTTAAATCTACTTGCAACGTACTTTAATGAAAAATGTTATCCACACATAGGAAACAAAATGCGGCAGTTTCTAAAAATCTACAACACCAAGAGGCGACTACAATAAATGCAAGCCGTACATTCCTCTATCTCATCCCTCTATGTCATACGAGTGATGTGCATAGGGCTAAGACGGAACAAGTATCTTTTTTAAACGAACAATGACTAGATAGCATTACTGCGTTATTTACTTGCATTCGACTCTCTTTCGCATTTAAGCCCAGAATCTCAAACGAACAATACCTTCAGTAGTATGAGCGAAACAGTTTTTTGGTGAACGTGGCCTTAACTTGGGAATCTGGGTACACATAGTCTGTCCGGCGTTAACTGTCGTGTGTATATTGTTTGTGTTCTTATTGTGATTAATGTTGGATGAAGTTCGAGCGGTTTGAAAAGTGTGCGCGTTGCGGCGAGCCCTCAGATGCTTTCCCGGATGTTCGCCGTCCGTTTTATTTCCAGGTGCGCGATTGTTGATATTACTGTTGATACCCAGCTTTCTCAGCTCACGCACACTCACTACAAAAAGGAAAAGAAAACATTCTCTGCCATGCTGCAGTAAGGCTAAATAGATAGCTAAAGAGAAAGTCAGGCTAAAATCTTTCGGTCATATTGCGATTAACGAGTATCAAAATATCCGTCGAGTTATCTCGGAGCAAAACGCGCGCGTTTCGATCGCTATTAAAGTGCTGTCGCGTGAGATTGGGCCCTCAGTCTGCATTTTACCGACGTACATTTTGCGCGAACTCTTATTTACCCCTTGCTCGTATACCCGCAACGAAATGCAAAATAAAGACTGATTGTGCTCAAGGTAAACCATCTAAGAAATTATAATTACACGCGGGCATGCGTACTCACACACATACACATACGTACACGCGCACACACGCTCGCACGCACGCGCGTATCTTTTGAAAAAGTAAAATAAATTGCACACGAGCATGCTAGATACATCGATACTCTTTTTCTTGCCATTGCCAAAGGTTTACCTGTGGACACCGTTGCCGAGATAAGTAGGTGCATTGATACCGATTAACTGAATATTCGCAAGAAACGAAAACTATTTGTAGGTAAGCTTGAGAATAGCTTAAGAAATGTGCGGAACAGGTTGTAGCAACTAGGCATACTAACCAAGGAAATCGAGCCTGTCCTTCGCCATCGCCAGATTCGTACACATCTTGTCGTGGAGCCTCTGCGCGTGCTCCCATACCTCGCCGTGCCCACCGTTGCATTCCACGGCTATTCCCTTCTCCAGTTCTCCGATTCCCTTTTTGTACAATTCTATCGCCATCTCCTTCTGTCCTGTTTGAACAAATGCAAGGCTAATATAATAAGAAGGCAGTTACGAAGACCGCGGTTAAACCGCAGAGAAATTAAACTACCAAAGTTCAGACTGTAAGGCTCTGCGCAATAGAGAAAATATCAGGAATAGGAATAAATATTAAAGATGTATGTCAGAATTTCAAAGATAACACAAAGATTGTCATAATATTTGGCTAAGATGTTTATTAATTTGTTTTAAGATGTTTATTTTGTTCCTACATGTAAAATTTGAAATCAATTTACCGTACCGTCTTCGAGAAAATTAACTGTCTGTAAGACATAATCTCTTATGGCAAATAGTGCACACATTGACCATTTATCTATTACAATATTTCTTATATTGACAAGAACGAAATAAAAGGATATTAATGTAAACTAGATCTTTCAACAAACGTCAGTTTACCACGTATTTGCAATAATATAAAGCTTTTTTAAAAAAGTAATGCAGATATTTATTATTATATATAAAATAATATATTAGAATTTATTAGAATTTATTGAATGTAGATCGTCATTTGACTATTATACATCTTTAGACTGTTGTGACTACAGTGCTAAAATGCAGTCAGATCCCTCAAAGCTCTATGTTTGTTTCTGTTTAATATTTGTTTCTATTCCTAATATTTTTTCTGTTGTGCTCAGAGCCTAATTGCTTAAGTAACCGATTCCAGTTACATTTACCATTTACCTCTCTTTACTCTCCACAATCGCATCGTGCGAAGCCAACCAAGCGAAAGAACGTACCTTCGTTATCCTCGTCGATCTTGAGCGCTTTGCTAATAAACTCGAACGCTCGGCGATGATGGTGCTTTTGCTTGGCCAGCAAAGGGTCCCCGGGGCCGGGCCCGATGGGACGTCTAGGCACTTGCGACATGACCTCGCTCTCGATCCGGCTGCCGTTGATCAAGCGACCATCCGTCGGCTTCTGCCCCACGACGATCTCCAACTGGCAGGCCTGCTTGGACGCCTGCCGGCGCTGGATCAACTGCGACGTGGAGGTGTACAGGTACTTGAACACCACGAACAGTTGGTACAGCAGGGTGCGCAGCACGTTGAACAGCAGTATCAGCGGGAAGGAGACGACGTAGAGGTTGCGCTTGTGCACCGACGGCTGCGCGCCGTCCAGGAAGCGGTGGTGGCTGTGGTGGTAGTGGTTGTGACGGTGGCCGACGCAGTGGCTGATGGTCGTCGTCGTCTTGTCGCCGTTCTCGCTCTTGGTCACGCACAGCTTCTTCGGCGACTTGGTGCCGAATTTACGTGTCGGGCGCGCACCATCGCTGCAAGACATTTCCCAGGGGTGCGCGTCGCTGCGCTCGTGGAGCTGCTGCGCTGCTCGCGGCCGTCGTCGGTGAGGATGATGCTCGCGAGCGGCCGTGCCGACATCCCCGACGCGGCGGTCGAGATGAAGGGATGCGGTCGGACGGGGTGGGGAAGCCTACATTGTCGTGCCGGCGGCCCGGGTGCCGGCGCGACCGCAGGGACGAGTGGCGGCGACGGAGGCGGGCGAGAGGACGCCGCGGGGAGTCGCGTTACGAGTCTCGCGGGATACCTCCTGGTAGAAGAGACGACGGGACGGGGTCGAATCGATCTCACGCCTCACCTCTCCCTCGCGTTCCTCTCCCGCGTAGCGACAGCCGACCAAGGGACGCGAGCGTCCGTTCCGCTTGAGCATCGCTTGTTTTGATCCGCTGGCCTCCAATGCTCCTCGCTGCCACTCGCTGCTTCCGGCGCTCGGCGAACTCGCTTCACTTCAGTTTACTTCTCCGGGAACGATCGGTACCACCGGTATCACCGTATACTGTAGCGACGCTCGGCGTCGAGTTGTCGAGATAAGTCGATGTCTCGATTGCGTTACGTACGATCGGTACGATTCATAGAAAAAACAACACACCCAGGTAAAACAAAAATTTATGTCTATGATTATATTGACATCAAAATAACACTAAAGCAATGATAAAAAGACATAACAATGACATTTTAGAATCATTTTTACATTTTTGTGATTTCTTGTTCTATTTGGACATTAAATCTTTCACTGTCTCTATCATTCTTCCCGTCAATACTGTTGAAAACTTGTATAATGTACAAAACTCCCTCGGGTATTTCAGGAATTTGTTCAGGAAGATTTCTTCCTAATCAATATTGTTAAGAAACAAACTATTTTTCAATTGCAAGAAATATAAACAAGATCAACAAAATACAGACTGCAATATTCGTAATGCTCGTGCAAAAATTTTAAGAGGTGGTAGAGGCTGGCACCACAAATATTTTTTTTATTAAGCAACATAAAGTCGGGATGGCTACGTTATTTCGTTATTCTAAAAAACTCTATATGTTATCGATAAAGAAATATATTATCGTGTATTATATCAATGAGGTAATAAATATTACATTCTTAGAATAAGAAAAATGTACAAAAGTCTTAGCTATGCCACAAAACTATAACTTATAGTAAATACTTTACATTTTACATTATAATAAAGAAATCTATACATGACACAATACAATATTTCAGAAGGGTATGTAACAAAAACGTGCAATTTTTCTTTATTCATCAAACAAATCTAATTGCTATCGCTCTCCGATAGTTCTGCCTGTTCCTTGACTTTTCGTATCTTGCAGTTCACCTTCTTCGTTTTGCCTAAACCTCGTTTCGATTTTCGAAATACTTCTATAGCATGCAATTTCCTTTCTAACGCGCATGCCCTATCTTTCTCTCGTTGCGGTATATATTCTTTAGCGGTAGACTTCTCTAGCGGTATGTATTCTCTTGCGGTAGATTTCTTTTCAACGACTTTATCAAGTTTCTCGGGACTTTTATTAACAGGTGGTGTACTCTCACGAGTCGATATCTCAAGTTCGGCAATCGAATTCTTTTCTTCATTCGACTTTTGAGCAACATCGTCCTTTTTCTTTCTCTTCCGAGGTTTGCCGTCTACATTGCCGTCTACGTTGCCATCCGTATTTACATCGTCGCCATTCAATCTGCGGAGAGCCTTCTGTACTCTCTTACTTAGACTTGGTTCGATCGAACGCGGAGACGCTTTCGCTTTGAAGTACATATCCAATAATTTTTGATTCCTATTTTCGTCCATTCTCCTCAATACCGGTATCATCGTATCATCGAATTTGCCTTTTGTCCACCCAAATTTCTGCCTGGTGTAGTCGCAAAGAAGTACGACGTTTGGTTTACTCCAAGTAAACGCTTCCTTGGATTCGTCGACCGTGGGAAAAAGATACGCTTGGACAACCGCTTGATTTGGGAAATCTGTGAAATAACCGGTCATGTTACTCACAATTTCACATACTTTACTCGTCCTTATCGGTTGTTTCTAGGTGAGACTACCGCTTACCTCTGTCCAATTTCACGTTTCGCAATTTATTGCGTAAACCCGTCTTCCCAGGAGCGGCAAACATTCCCTTCTTTATCCACGAACAAAAATTATGTAACCCGTGTAATACGTTATCTCCATCGGCAGGAAACGCGGCTAATATTTCTAGCGCGGTAACTGGCCCAACGCCAGCCACTCCTGTCGTATAATCACTGCCAACCAAAAGGGCCAGTTGTATCAATTGATTGCGGCTGAGTTCTGTGACATATAATTGTTTTGTTATTAAATTTATAATATTTGATTTTCATATATTTTTTTATAAAAATAATGTACATGTTAATATATAATTAATACACGTTAGTAATGTTCTATCTTAAAATAGTAATGAATATACTGATGCTTACTAAAATGATGTTGAACATCACAGGAACGAAATCGTAATACTTTTTTGTTGAGATTGAAAAAATTCTTGTATACGCATTGACCTCCAAAAAGCCAGATATCGGAATCGTCTGTAATTGTGCCGTCGGTTAGTTTAATTTGTTCCAAGAACGCGCACTGTGCTTCCGCTTCCATGGGAGCTACTATGTACGGTATACCAAACAAACGTAACAACTCCTATAAATATAGTATGATGCGTATGAACAACAATCCAAGATATAACGCGCACTGCTTTTTATATATTTTAAGTATACCTGTGCATCGGTTTTAATTTGGTCAGAAATATTAGTAGCTTGTCTCTCGAGTTTGCCAATGCCTCTTGCAAGTTCCTCCTGCTCGTCTTCTAATTGTTCCTGCAATTAAAACATACTTGTATCAGATAAAAATAAAAATATAATTAAATGATTAATCAGCTGTTTACAGAAACAATGATGAGTTTACCTTCAATTCTGTCAAATCTTCTTTATTAATAGGTAACACTGCTGGCCTTTCCTGCGTACATTCATGAGGAGGACTAACTTGAGTAGGTATGTCTATATTATCTCGCTCTATCAATTTATCAGAATTCTGAGTATCAAGTATTTTGTTTTCGTCATTTGACATATTCTCGTTTAACTGAATAGTCTCTGACAACTCGGTTTTTGTTTCTTCCTTGCTCGATTCTTCAGGTATAATATCCAAGATATCATTTTTCAAATTGTTACTACTTTTGGGAATTAATTGTGCTCGATCTTCAGGTATAATATCCAAGATATCATTTTTCAAATTATTACTATTTTCAGAAATTAATTGTGCTCGATTTTGAGGTATAATATCCAAACTATCATTTTTCAAATTATTACTATTTTCGGAAATTAATTGTGCTCGATCTTCACCATTTGCTGTATCAATAAAACGTATTTGCTTCGGACTCATTACTGGAACTCCCTCTTTATTTTCAAATATATCGGCAAATATATCGTCCTCTGGTTTTTTATTGGACCTAAAAGTTATCTCGATATCTTTCTTTTTTATAATATTCTTTGAAATATTCATATCATGTATCGGAACATCTTGAATTTCGATGAAATCGTCAGTATCGGAATCTGACGTATCTATTTGTGTTACTTCGTTAGACTTTGCGGCAGGAGAATATTCCTCAAATATTATTCCTTCTGAACTTGAGACATCAGATGTAATATTTAAAGTCTCGGTATTATCTTGTAATGGTTCAACTTCAGCAAGATTATCCGATTCTGGACTAGATGGAATCAATTCAATGGCCATACTCTCTTTAGCCGAACGTGCATCTTTCATGCTCTGTGATTCCAAAACTTTCTCGCAATTATCAGGAAGTGTTAACATAGATTTATCATCTGTTGGTTTTGTGGTTTCAGCAAATTCTTTAAAAATATTTTTCGCGACTGCTTTTATATCTTTGCTTGCAGTTTTATGATTTTGATCTGTATCACTTTTCTTAGTTTTAATAAGATGCATGATCTGATTTTGAGATAAACCACTATATTCCAACATGTATGCTAATGCTGGATTTGCTGTGTCTTTTCCCGATAATGCCAATGATTCGTTTACATCATTTTCAGATTCCCAATCACTGTCAAACGTGTATTCATTTATATTTTCGACGATAGGTAGAGAATCATTATAGATTAGGATATCGGCCTCACTATCAGAATCACTTAATTCATACTCATTAATGTTTTCTGCGATTGACGTGGGATTACTCGGCCCAGCAACAGGTTCAACTTCTTCATTTTTTTTCTGCATATCACTCTTATCCATCTCTGATTCGTTTGCAAATTTCGTTGCTAATGCGTTCTTATCTGCGTGTGAAATAATTCATTATTAATTATATCACGATAGGTAACGCGCAATAATTTCAATGTTTGATGCGCCTACCACTGACATAAATCAATCTGGTTGTACTATCCGCGGCTATTCGAAAAGCCGCGTCTCTGCCCTTTGTGTCAATGCCTTGTTCAGTCAATAATTTCTCCAACTCCTCCAACGTCAATGTCTTTCCACCCATTTCCTTCTCGGCGGATTCTAAAGACTTTTGCACGTGTCTGCGTTTAAGCAAACGTTTCAACTGGAAGCCTGAGAACTCTTGCGATTCCTACGACCCAAAATACAATATTTAAAACATATATAATGCAATATTTATTCGGGACATGATTTATAATCTATTGTACATGTTACATATTGCTTCGCATTTGTACATACTTGAGGCATTTCGTACAAACGACCCCAGGAATTTTGTTTTCTCGTTTCTTTAAGATCAGTGAGTATATCGTAACGAACATCTGCGGGTAATGCTTTAAACTCGTTGCTGGTTACATCGACATTATGTATGTTTCCCATCCATTTAGATTGCTTCCGTGGACTCAGTTCGACAAGACTGTCATCGGAATCATATTCATCGTCATAATTCTGTACGTTGCTGACGCTAGGTATGTCCGGTAGAGCGAACATGTCGTCGTCGTCGGAACGTTTGGTTTGCATATTTATTGTTATTTTTATCGCTTCGCCATTTTGATCCTTGGAATCTTTGTTAAGAGCGGTTTTTACAACGCTGTGCCTTATCAAATTGTGTATCAAATCCGTCTTCATCTTCTGCGCCTTACTCGTAGCAATAGATTTCTGCTTCCTGCGCGAGGCCTGTGAACACAAAAGAATTGGAGGAGGCTCTTTTCTCACTACCTGGTTCCCACGGTGAGCTAATTAAGTACGAACAATATTATAATCAAGATAGAAGAACAGTTTAGCTTGCACGTAAATGCACAGTGCACAAGTTTCATACAATATATCGTATCTTCTTTGCGTTAAACGCACGAGTTAGGGATCATTAATTAGTCACCAGTTGAAGAGAATATAATCCATGGCATATTTACAATTGTATTTTTCTTGAGCATGGGTACACCTCCGTCAAAGATGAAAACGGGTTTGATCTTATAATACAGTAGCTTGCATATCCTAGTGAATAATCCAAGCAAATGGGCGTTTGGTCTAGGTGAGCCATGACGATCCTGGTATCCCTGCAATACTTGGTATATCCATATCGATATATCTGTAAAATATATAACATATATAAGTTACAAAAAAGGCTGCTATTCAGTAAATTGTACTTTGAAATGATATTAAAGTCGAATGAGTAACAGTTTTGTCGTGTATCCATTTTTTAAAAACTTATCGAGATTTTTAATCTCGGAATTAAATAAGATTTAAAATTATATTCGAGCTTTTGACAGGCCTTATCACTTATCGGATATTGATACTCGCCGATCGCCAGAACCTTGCCCTCGAGGCTCTCCAAGGGTATCGGCTTTCCGGATGCCTCAAGCAATTTCCACAAGCCGTACACTCCCATTATTCAAGAGATTATCAGGGAAACGCGACACAATCGTACCACTAAAAGAGACATAACGCGAAAATGCTTTCCCGATACATTCTTTTCTTCAAGCGTCCATTATCTTTTTACAATTTAACCCATTGTACAACATCTGATTATTAACCTAAAAATGTGTGTGCTTAACAAGTGGATTTCGTGCATGTCACTAATGCGAGAATACAGAGATCCATGAAGTACGCGTTTAGTATTTTAGCGTCGACCTCGGTCGACCTCGGTCGGCGAGTGCGGTTTCGAGCGGTTCGCGGTGGCTCGCAGTAGTTGGCGGTTCGCGGTCAGCTGATGAACGTGCCGAAGGGAGCTAACGTCACGTTGTACACTCGCACGCGGTCGGCTGCGCCGGCTGCACTTCGCCTGCCTGTATCTGTGCTTGCACCTGCGCCGATCTACGAGTCGACTTGAACGTCTCTACCAATTCCAATGAACTTTAAACTTGATTTAACTTACTTTTTATCCTTAATTCTTTTTTAATTCTTAAAACTAGGAAAAGATAAAAATAAATTAATTATGTAGATTGAAAGTTAATCTTTATTACATTGATAGAAATTAATATAATTTTTAGAATTCTTAAAATTCTAAAAGTAAGTTAAATAAAAATTAAAGTTAATCGACGTAAAAATGGACTTAATTAGAATTTTTTATGTTTATTTTTCATCAATGTAGATTAACTTTTATCTCGGTTGAATTTATTTGCTTTCTTTTTCCAATTCTTTAGAATTAGAAAAAAGATAAAAAGTGTGTAAAATCGAGAGATTAAAGTTAATATACATTGTTAGAAATGGACATTAATACGTGCCACAATTTATACACGAGATTTTAATTACTCTATTAATATTTACAAAAGTTAATAGTATTTTCAAAGTGGTTGACGCAATCTCGATTAATTCGTTCGATGATCGATCGTCCGAGAAATGTTCCCTGTGCGGACAATTCGAGACAACTTCAGACAACTTCAAGACGCGTTGCGCGCCCATTAAACGCGCGATTAATCTAGCTTTAATCCAGTTAATGATCGTAAGATCAGCCGCGTAATGCCGCGAGAAAATGCGTTGTTTACGCGCGACGTTGCGCGCGGTGCGTTCGAGCGTTTTAAAGCGGCAGCCAGCCAATTATCGCTCGTCGTTGCTCGGCATCTCATTTATTCCTTAGTGGGCAACGATAATAATTGAAATCGCGCAACAATTACAATAACAATAGCAGATTACAATAGCAGATCGTATCGAGATCACGCTCGCGGTATAATTCCGCGTGCACGCGCGCGCGAATTCGGCACACATCTTCGCGCCTCCCGTAAAAAGAACGAGCGTGGGAATCGGGATTCGGGGCTCCGGTAAAAACTTGGCTCGCGGTCGAACCGCGTTCGCATGTATGCGGGCGCTCGCCTATCGCGAGAATTACGCGCTCGCCTGGCCGCGGAAAGGGAGCCCAAAAAAAGTGTATCGCCGCGCTCGTCCTGGAAGTTTCGTGGCGTCGAGGGAGCGTGATTTGGCAATTTTATGCCGTTCAATGGATTTTTTTTGTCACGGCGATGAAAAAGGGGACGATTTGTTTATTAGTTGAAGATTATTCGTTGTTATCATGTATATCCGTTGTTTCGCAATCGTTTACGTTGACGCCGCGAGAAACAGGGCCCTTTTTGTCCCTCGATGATTCACGGTTACTCGCCCCCTTTTCCCTTCATTTTACGACTCGTCCGAGAAATCGATATTCACCCAGATAGGAAACTTTTGTAATAAATGCACAACTATTGCTTCTATTCACAACATTTCGCAATACGTGTCATAAGGTGATTTTGCAAAACACACATCCTTTGATAGAAAAATAGAATTTTATAATTTTAAGTTCTAAATATTGACAATATTATAAAGCAAAGTTATATAAAAAATAAAAAGTAAAAAGAATTTCTTACAATTACTTGAATAATAATAATTGTACAATTTTATGC
>VBVR01005112.1:0-12879 GCA_011638315.1 Tetramorium parvispinum | reverse complement strand
GAGCTAAACTACCAATTCTGACCTCGGATTTGGATTCAGCGGGTCAAAATACATAGGAATACACTAGTCTAGTATACAGGCCAAACCACTTTTTTTTTGTGTGCCTGTGTAATTTATGCCAAAATTTAAAATAGCCCCTGTTAATAATTTTACGTGTTGTGTATTTGAAAAATAAAAAGGATCAAGATACATTTAAATAGAACATAAAACACATTCATTGAAAATTGACAAACAACTAAAAGTATCTAGCATACAAAGTTATACATAGAAATGTATACATATTTCCATCTTCAAATCTGACACAAATTGTTATATACAGGTATAAAAAGATAAAAAGCTTAAATGGTGGAAATAGAATTCAATTCTTGTGCAGAAAAAACAGGGGAAATAGAGGATTGATGGACGTCCAATTTTATTTTACTAAAAGTAGCGATCTTATGTTATTTTCACTGATATGGCATTCAGCTTTAATTTGTTATGTATTCATATACCTCACATATTACGGCGAACGAATTTGTACAAAAAATATCTTGAACACATTATTTTATAAATGTATGTCAATCTTCCTCAGTTTCCTCTATAGAATATTTTTTTAAATCACTTATCACGAATGGATATTTTTTATTTACTAACACAAGTCGCGATCTGTCATGTCAAGCAAGAATTCTTATTGAATACCAAGAAGGATAAAACGTTTGTCGTTAAATTTGTATTACAAAAAGTGTCCGATGGACATATAGATTTAACCGACAGTTAAAAATATGAAAAATTTTCCATTGTCAGATAAATGTCCCTCTCGGAAAACATTACGCTTTTTATTAAATCATATCCTGTATTAAATGCAAGCGCTTTGCATTTCTTCATACATTACATGCCTCGAATGTTATACATATATATTTTTGGGGAAGGATTTTATCTTATTTTATTATATTTTTCTAATGCATTAGGGTCAATTTCAGCAACCACGTTAGATTAACCGAAGGTTAAAATTAGCAGGATGATCAATATACCCAGGTAGAACAAGAAATCGCAAAATATCATAATGATATCAAAATGATTCCAAAATGTCATTCGTATGCTATTTTATCACTGTATTAGCGTTACTTTCATGTCAGTATGATGTCATTATAATTTTTGTTCTATCTGATAGATATTAAAATTTTGTCATATTTATAACATGATTATAACAAATCTTGGAAATTGACATTTTAATAGATATATCTATTGGCCGTCCAGCTAACTTTAATTAACTATCGGTTATATTTAATCGATCGTCGTGGTTGATGAATAATGTTACCATCGCTTATATGTTTAATTTGGCGTGATTTGGCGTGACGGAGTCGCGGGCGTAGTCCGTCGCGCCGACGCGAGATGTCGCCACTGTGAGGTTGGCGCGCGAAGCGCGGCTAGGTTCAGCGCAGTCGGTGGTTTTTGAACGCGATCGACGCGACGGTCTGTCGAGAGTCGGGAGTTTCGCCGGGGGATACGAGGCCGATAATCCTTTTAATCCGCCGGATTAAAAAGCGCATCGATCGCGCCTCGTTGCGGCTTTTATCGCGGCCGGTCGCCGGCGATCGGGCGCGTTTACGCGTCGCGCGCACAGAAGCTAATTCGCCCGTCCGAATTTGCATCCGTTTCAATGCGATCCAGGGGGCTATCGACTCGCGCCGGGGGCTTTCACCAGCTTTCACCGCGGCCCCAGGTAAATTGTTTTCTTTTCATTTCGCATTGGTGTTTCGGTGTTTGTCGAGTACGCCGGAAAGCACCTCGGCGATCCGACATAATCCGCATTTTCCACTTTTCGCCTCCTCCCCCTCCCCCCTTCCCCTCCTATCTCTGCCTCTATCGTGACTCGGATTGTCTTCGTTCCGGGATTGCGCGACGCACACAAGTTTTGCGGGATTTTCCCATTGCGAACGCATAAATTTCGCCCGGAGAGCCGCAGATTTGCGATGAAATAAAAAGGAGTATACAAAATATATACGAACGACAGAAGTTTTGCATCTTGGAAATTGATATTTTATTCGCGCGAAATCGAAGCTGATCGGATGGGAGGCGAAAGCAACGGAAGCACCGTTCGCAAAATGGCCATCCCCACTCGTTTTGCTCGCTGTGATTTACGATGAGATTTAAACGCGACTCAATGAGAGAGTTGCCGCTGACTATATTGATTCCGCTAATGAAATCGTTGTTTTAAACGGATAACATTGACAGCGTAGTAATTGGATGAATATCGTTATCACCGGTTGTATGCGTATCTGACTAAATTATATCGCGAGAAACACGTTTCGCTGGAATTTATCTCAAACAATCGCAGTCGATCGACGGATGACCAAATCCATTCTGGATTCGATAAAATAGCTCGACTCTCGTTTCTAAAATTTTATTTTAATTATAAAATATAAAATTAAATACTCAAGTCGAAATATTAAACTCACTATTAAATTCATTATGTATTGTTATTAAATACTTTATGTATGAATAAAAATTTTGTTCTAAAAAATGGCTGATGTAATGACATTATCAAATATTTTTTTAGTAATTTTTTAACGTTTATTTTTAATCTCTACAGATTGTTTTAAATTAAATCATTTTGGATATATCACAAAATTTACTAATTTCTAATAAATAATTAATAAAAAAATGATTTTTTTATCCTTGATATTTCTTGACTTTATTTTTATAATATAACATAGTTTTTCTCCAAAATTTTTATAAATAGTAAACACTCTCTTGCAATAAATCGTATTACACGTGGATTAATTTGAACGCGAGCAGTTTTAGCATAAAATCATTTTCAATAGCCTATGAAAATTAAACAGCTATGAATAGCTATGAATATCTATTGAATACGAGTTATATAGAAAAGAAGAATTATCTGTTTTTAGTATTATATAAAATATAGAATAGGATCTGATTAAAGGTATATAAGAGTTTGAAAGCTTTAAATATATCATGAAAGATTTTGCAATAACGTGCACTTTTTGAAGAGCGATAAAATGTGCAATCTCAAAGAGATCGTATATATGTTTAAATAAATATTTCTGCAGGATTGTGATTTAAGTGGAGCGAGATACGATAATGTGTGACGTGTAATAATAATCGGCGTATTATTGACAAACAAATTTGTCGCTAATAGTTCCGAATGAATCCGAATTTTCCAAAATGGCGTTTTAATAATGCGTATGCTAATTTTTGGTAAAAGCGGTTGTAAATAATAAATTCTACAACTTCATGTGGACCGTTCAATGATTCGAAATTTTCATGGTAAACATTGGCAGTTGGCTCATGTGCACTGTAAATCCGCAATATAAACGATAAATATTAATTTTTTGCTAAATTAATCCTTCTCCGTGTGCTACGTAATTTTTTTTTTGGCATAATAGAATTTGCGCGAAGATACAGAATCGTTGTGAGATAATCGCAGATACGTCGCAATATATTTTAAAATGGGTTAATTAGAGCACAGAGATCTATTGTACACATTTGCTCTGATATTAACAATGGACTTAATTATCTTTTGTTGATACTGACAATATACGAATGTCACGAGATCTGCTACCCGGGAAGTATCTCAATCTGAATACAAATGTAGCACGTTTCTAAGCAAGCTTCCAACATGTAACAATATTTCGACAATATCCGGACTGATTTGTTGAAAAAGCGGATCGGAAATGTGCGACTATGAATGTGCACGGTAAAAATCTTGCGAGTATAAAAATATATAATATCGAAACGACAATAAAATTCCAATCTACGTGAATAATATACATGATGAGAATGAAAGAAAATATTCATGCAATTTGTTAGAAATTTAAAGATTATATTTTTACATATACATTTTAAAAATAGTATTTGAACCATTATTTATTATTCACTTCTAGTGAAGTATCAGCGATAATCAGCATAAATCTTCAGTATTAAAAGCATATCGTAGTGCATTTACGTATATGCATACATTGTTCAATATATTGTACGGTTCATAAGATTGTGAAGTAGAAATTTGTAGAACACGTGAGGAATGTAATTTTATTTTATATTCGCAGCGCTCTGAATTAACTTTAGGATATTAAACTTTGACAAAGTGGTCCCTTAAGTTTTTTTTTAACAGGAACGGAACGTATTAATACATTCGGATGCAATTTGATATTTCCACGATAAATCGATACTTTAGTTATGAACGAACTTTTTAAATTAATATAGGGGATTATACATAAATTGTCAGATGGAAGCCAATGAAAAATTAATTATCGAATTCCGTGATAACAATTATGGAAAATTTTCTTCTCTTCTGACAGTGGATGCGATTGATAAAAGCTTAGTGTTCTTCGGTTCAATTTTCGAAAAGCCTTTTATTCGAATTGCTATTCTATTGTGAAATGTAACAGATTGCACTTTTGCCTCGCTTCGCGGCGAAGTTCGCCGCGAAGCGGAAATGTGGAGAAAGTTCCCGACTGGGGATACTGTTGATGATAATCCGCGAAAAAATTTCCCGGGGGTTCTTTATTCTTGTCGCGGGATGCAATGATAGAGATTGAATTCACCAGCTTCGAGACCCGCTTCATCTGCTCTCCGTTCCGCGGATCTGTATATCTTTTCACGAAAAGATTCGATCTCTCGTGCGCGCGTGCGTGCATTCGAGTCGTGATTTAGACGGACGAATAGGACGAAACGGGCGAAATTTCCTGCCAGTATTCCTCGAACGAATTTTCCGACAAACTCGATCGCTGAGAAACAAGAAGACGTGCATTACTATGCACATTACTCGTGAACGCGGATTATTGCGGACACGTTCGGGCGCCCAACGTGATAAGTGCATCGTATTTCTCTCTGTATATAGTTCTTCGATTGGAACGTTTCTCTGTGTCTGTCACTACGGACAGACTATTCTCGCGTAGATTCGATACACGAAAATGATGATATCAAAAAGTAGTGAATGAATAAATAAATAGAAAGTAATCGAAACATATCACGTATTCCAATGAAGCAAATTACTCCGATTTAATAAATCTGTCCTTTATAGCGCGAATTACAATATTTGCGAATTACAATAAAACGGATCATTTTTAGAACTTGATAAACTTAGTTAACTTTTCATGCCATTCTTGTTTTTCAACTGTAAATAGATTCTTGTTATGCATTGTAAAACGATGTCAAAATCTTCAAGCAGAACAGAAGCGTTTAAAAGTCTATTTCTAAATTTTATTTTTGTCGGTTAAAACGATTGTAAAACAATAACTGTATTCCCAATTCTCCGGTTAACAAATAACTAATGTTCCGAGAAATTGGAACTTCTTGTTTTATTTGCCCTTTCAAAAGTTTATCTCGTATGTAAATGAAGTAGATCCACTGAGAGAAAAAAATATAGTTACTTTTGGCCTCAATCATAATTTTATAATATTTCTAACACGAAATATGATTAACTTAATTATATGCATCACTATGTTAACCATAATTATCATTAGAAATATTATAAAATTGTGGTTGAGGCCAAAAGTAACTATATTTTTCTCTCAGTGTGGAAATGAGGGAAAAGTGTTATGGAGCGAGTGTTATGGCACAGTTCTGCATGGCTCTGTCGAACATTGCATATAATTTTAATGATTGGTATAACGTGGTTAATCCCCTTGAGACAGTAATGATAATGCGCTCTACATTTCGATATTCCCCTTGATAAACTTCCTGTGCGACGATTTTTTAATATATTTATGCATATACGCACACATGCACCAAGGATTGCCTAACAGAGCACGTTATATGTTTCGTTCATCTTTTACGATACGATTCCATTAGTGAAATTATGTACAACTTCAAAAACCATAGTCCTTGACTGTTATTTTTTCATATTTATATTTTTTTATTTGAACTGCCTCCAGCATCCTCGTTTTATCTTTTTTTTTTACGTTACTATGCGTACTTTATCATGATATATGTTATAGATACAATATTTTTCTGATTTTCCACGGCTCGTTATTGTTTGGACGCGCGAAACCGACTCGCATCGGTATCTGGCTTCTCAAACGAATGAAGTGAAACCCGCAGCATCGAATGCAATTTATTTTCCGGGAGATAATGTCCGTATCAGACGTCTTTTTCCGCACGAGGCCAGATGGGTGTGCGACCGGAACAAAGTGACAAAGCAGCAGGACGCGAGAGGAAGCGAGACGAGGAGATGAAGAGAAAGAATGATAGACAGAGAATTGAATTTTCTACACGCAAGCAGAGGTTCTAAATAAACGGCATACTGAAAGCAGCTTGAAACGCGAAACCCAGATTCTCATTTCGCTTCCTCAAAGAGCTGATTTAAAATAGTTCTTTTTTAATGGTTAAAAACCAATATGTATACATATGATACTTTGAAGCTCGATATCAACGTAAGGATCATAAGGCGACGATTGTTACTTTCAAATGAGAATTCCGATGAGATTCATCTGTCCAAATGAAGACACGACCTCCCAAGTGGTACATTATTCGTCGTATTTTTATGTTCCTATGTTACAAAAATGTACTTTGGATGTTTAAATATTAAGTCGTATTGATAGCATATTGCTCAAACTCGGCGGAGAAATTTATTTTATTACGATCAATTTAACAAACATTTTTGCTTTTACGATATATTAAAATTTGATAAATTTTCATATTTTTATTATTATAATATTAAATATATGTTTTTTTTTTCTCGAAAATATCCTATCCAAAATATACAAAATACTATTATCAATAAATGGGCACATATGTGCTCGTAAATTACGTTAATTATTGTTAGAATACATTCACTGAATTATCGATAAGAAATCTTGTTCTTTGATCCAACATATTTGGCGGCTTCCACTCTTTGGCCCGAACTGCAAGCAACCAGTTAAATTTATCGGTGACAGGAAAATGGATGAAGCGCCTCAAAAGAATTTTCCAATAAACGAACAGAAAAATACGGGAAAATATGATTTAGCACGAAAATAAGAACTTGATCGGTTTGCGTACTCTCGATTATATCTATCACTTGTAAATTACCGTAATATTATTATTGGACATATGTTCGGAGGATGTTGTTCCAATGTAGATACCATATTTGAAAATATCAAAAACACTCGTATTTTAGTACTCGTAATATCGTATTACAATGAATGAACATAAACGTCAGTAATGTACATGTCACATTACGTCAGTATTATTTCCGCTGGATGTATGAGACTTACGAATCTTTAAAAAATTTAAAGAGCCATTATATTTCGAAATAAAAGTATTAAGATAAATATTTACAATTGCTCGCACTACTCGATCTCAGATGCGGCACAACGGAGAAAATCCAGTCGCATGTAAAACCACTCGCGAGCATACGTGTCCATTAAAATATTTTACGTAAAATACATGAATTTAAAACGTTGGATGCATTTATCGCAAATATTGAACCTAGTTAAATTTTTGGCAAAAAGTGTCTGCTGATGCATTAAAAACCGTTACTTTTGTTTGCGTTTCGAAATATCATGAATTGCGCGATGTTTTGTGCAAAACGCAGTTCGAAAGACTATGGAGAAGGATATATGGGGATATATACACTGTATATCCATGCGACGCGACGCATCCTCGTGATTTTTTGTGTACGTAATGCGAGTACACGTGTACAACGAGGGCGAAACCCGGTAGTCGCGCGTGTATAACGTGGAATAATAAATGGAGAATCCCGAAGGGGATTTGTTTGACACGCCGCAAGGTACCGCACGGTCACCCCCGTAGTGCTATCCATAAATCATAATTCGCCCCGACAAAGTATAAGGCTTGAACATCGTTACCGTGGACAGTGATGGAGTTTTTATAGTACTTTGCGCTACTTTTATTATCCGCATGGTATCGCAAGATTACTCAATGTCTTCCGCTATTCCTCTAATTGTCCTCACGAGGAAGGAGGACAAAGTAAAAGCCGTCGCTATCAAATGAAATGGCCGCATTATGTCCTACATTTAGGAATTTCTTCGTTCGATATACCTTATCGTCGTGAAAATAAATTAAATTTGCGCCAATACTTGTACACGTACTTTACTTGCATTATCCTGTGACAGTAACCGTAGATATATATATATATGTCTAAATAAATTTGATGTTACTTGATATTTTTCACATAATAACGGGTCGTCAGAAACGAAAATAACTGTTACGCACCAGATACGAAAGATAAATATACAGGCATTAGTAAAACTGTGATAAAAACAAAATGTTACAAGCACACCTGACTGAATGACTGCATGACTGAAAACCATATTGTAATTTATAAACATCAAATACGACGCATAGGAAAAATTTTATCAGCGAATTTATATAGCGGCTTAGCGATGAAAATGGATATAACGTCATTGCACCACAAAAATAGGGCATTCGCTCCGCAATTGGATTCCGCTGTTTGGGGTCATAGGACCGAATATATACTGATAGATAGATTAACTCCGCAAACTTTTTCTACGTGCAAAATGGAGATTACGTTCAATCACTAAAATATGTAACTGCCATCGAAAACTGAAAACTTGCAGCGGACGGAGAAATATCGAAGTATACATTGCCGATACGTAATTCCTTCGGGAACAAAGTTTCGTTATCGACATGCACCCTTCATGAGACGTTGCCCGGGAAAAGGAAAACAAACACAGAGCGTGGAACGTGGAACGGACTCGCCGCTATTTCCGAGATGATCTCATAAGTATGCATGAAGCATAACGAGTGTCGAACTGAGCCAATTACAGTCCATAATTACGGGATTGGTCATGCGGCGCTAGCCGTGTCTCATTAGCCCGGTTCTTCCTCGCAACTAACTTACCCGGCTGGTCGTCTAATTTGGAAAGTTGTTTAACCGAAAGCGCTTACCCGTGCACCCAGATTGAGGACACGCCGCGCGCGCTCGATGTGGATACATACGCTCGAGGGTTCAGGATGGAGATATCCCTCGGGAGACTGCGTCTGATATTCCACGTTGCAGCACGATCGGCGCTGCTTCGACTTGAGTTCACCGAGCAAACATTTATAATTTTGCTTACACGCTGCACGCGCTTCTTTCTTTCTCCTCTTTTTATCCTGGCTTGTTTTTTTGTCAGTCGCAATCACATTAGTCGATCAATATTTGCTATACTTAAATATTCGCCAAATTTCGATAAGGCAACGCGTTAAATTGCATTACATAAAATGAGGAACTTTCAGAAATTCGACAGCCGTAATAAACGGTCGACAATAATGTATATATATGTACCTGTATGTTATTTATGAAAACTGCTTATCAAACAGCCCATTGACGTATATCTTTGTTTCAAACGTCACATCCTTTCCCACGCAATAATCGTGATGTTAAATTCTGAAAAAAAATGACAGGTGAACGCGCGCGGGGCTTTGCGTTTTTCTGAAATAAAATTCGATCGCGCGACAAAAAAAAGGTATGAAAAAGGCAAGGGATGCGCAGGGCTCGCGAAACGTTTAACTAGTCGCGAATTTATCACGCGGAGGTCACATCGGGCCGAACAATGGCGCATCTATTTAACTTGCTTCTGTGCGGAAAATGGAAAGATAAGCGCGTAGGATTTATACGTCAGCGGCGCGTTTCAGCGATGACCGACGCGCACGTGTGCGATCGTGATACCGCGACACGTCGTACTGTCCGCCAAATTGACATGTTTCGATCGTCCGTGTTTTTTCAACGTTTTTAGAATCGGGATTGACTGGATTTTTTTTTCCTCCCGCGCGTCGACATAAGGATCTCCCTCGTGTGCACTGAATCGCGCGATAGTGCCGGGGAACTCGCGATTAGTTACCGCGGCGTTGGCGAATTGCCGCTGCGGTAAATAGTGCTTGCAGGCCATTCGATGGCACATTGCGGTCCCCATATGCAAATCAAAATAGGTCCGGAACCGCTTCCAAGCGTAATTTACGGCGGCGAAACGCCCGGGCCGGCCGTGTCATCCGCCGGACCTCGCTGCCAGAAAATGCATTACGACTTGAATACTCCGACCGCTTGTTTTTCGATGTCGCGCGTAATTCGTTAGTATAGTTAAAGCAACATTAGGAAGCTATTACGATGGAAACTGCAATTAGTATGGAGCGGATCGAGCCGCTTTTGCCGTTTTAGAGAACGCGACAGGCACTTTAATAGCACTTTTAATCCATTTTTTCTTTTTAATTAATTTCCATCGGTAATATTTGATCGCCTTTTCCGCGAAATTATCTGTTTTCGATATGGATTTTAATTACATGTATATATTTCCTTATGTTAAATTATTAAATGTATTATTCAATTCGCAAAATGTGTGTTCATAATTTGATCCAATTTTTATTCCGTGCTTATAAATTGTGCTACCTCTGATTAAAACGAATGAAACTTTTGGTGATTCTGTCGGACAATAGGAAATTCAGAGAATAGAAATCGATAATGATGAGGTGGGATATTACAATTTGTTGCGTACGATGATATATCGATGCACCTACATGGCATATAGGTATCATCTGCATTGCCCATACGACGACCCAGTTTACGAGAGATGCGTAAATAATATCGCTTAACTTTCATTCATATTGTCTAGATAAATTTTCAATTAATTTCATCATGCGCGATGGACGCGTCGCATGTTCAAAGAGACACATAAATAAGTAGATTAATGTTGCGATACGCGGGCCGCGCGCGCACTTAATTTTACATATGAATGCCATTTATTAGGAAGGGGGGTGGAAGGGGGGAGAGAAAAAACTTCTAGAACGAGGAGAAAAATAATGCGAAGTGACAGGACGCCATGGGAATTCGCTAGGTCGCGATGAATTTGTACATATGCCGTCCAATTCAATTTCTGCCGGGGTAATAGGTGAACACTCGCGGGAGATTACGCTTTTGCGTCCGCGCGGTGTAAAAAGGCGCAGCCTATTACCGAGGCCGCCTTAATGGTCGCTCTTAATATTCGCGCCAATTATTCCTCTCGATCGTCCGCGGACCTCGTCGAGCCGGTTCTCCGTTAGTTCGATTGTGGTAATATTGATTCTCGCGCCTGCCAACACGAGCCGAGTCGAGCCGAGCTGGGCGTCACGTCGTGGCGCAGCGCGTCACATCGCCGTTTGGAACCGCCGCGGCCGAGTCGACGACGCTTCGATGCACCGACGGCTGCAGTGTGTTTGCCGTAAGCGCGCCGGAATGAAATATCCGCGATATCCGAGATTTTATTTCTTCGAAGCATTCTGTCCCGCGAATCACGCGGAAATGAAGCGGAATGGGCCGTTACCCTGCCCGCCCGTTCGCCTAACGTGTCCTCTTTGTCGGGATATCGTTACGATATCAGCTTTAAATTGCTTCTTCGTCTACAAAATGCGCCACGCTGCGAGATGTTGCGACGATAACCGCAAACCGTTATTTATGGCACTGCTGCACCACGGTGTTATACATCGTATGATTATTTATAGCAAATGCGGCACCGCGATCTGATAAGAGCGCGACACACGATGTAAAACCATATATATAGACCATGATTTTTACGCCGATCGATCTCGTATCGCTTAAAAACGTATAATGTTATTGGGAGTATTAACCTTGTCACTATTATGGTAAAGACATTTCATAAGTTATACGGCGATCCCTTATACATGTATATGTCAGGGTGATTCTCACGTGCGTTTATCTCTCTTCTCCTTTAAAATTGAAATAACGTGCACCGATAACCCGTAATGAGAGTATTTTGCAAAATAAATAAAGACACTAAGTATACCTGTAACTTTGTTCGTGTTTATCAAAGTAACGATATCAGAAAATTGCGCCAGCTTTGAGAAGACCGTAAAGAAAAATAATACTTGCCAGTATATATCTTAACTCTATCATATATTTTTCGATGTTAAACATTTCGATATTAAAACATTGCAAAATATCGCAAAATAAATAATTATAATTTTTTTATATGTTATATTTATATAAATATGTATATGTGTACGTATATGTATGTAATATGTGTAAAATGTAATGAAAAATTACAATTTTGTTTTTAATTAATTTTTTAATTTAATTATAGCGCTGAAACAAACATTGAGAGACGAATAGTTGAGAAAAATATCCAATTTCAACGAAATGTTAGTCTAGTATTTTTATAAAAAATGTAAATGGTCATCTGCATGTTGCACACACATATATATATATTTTTTATTCATCAAATTGCAATTCAAAATAAAATGTGGAACGTAAGAACAAATGTCACAATTAAAGTCCGTTCGATTAATGAGAGGGTTTTGAAAAATGAACAGACTAAGCAAACATCAAACGTACGATTATACCACGTTATATATTTACGCGAGAGCATTGAGATATGAACTGCAATTTCACGTCAATGTTGCAATGAATGCGCCTGCGGCGGCACTCGTACACGCGGACGCTGTCGACTGAGCGAAATTCGCGAAATATTTCAAGTTCGATTCCCACTAGCATCGCGATTAGCAAATTGCACTCTCGCTACTTATATGTCACGAATTAAATACATGACATTTTATCCCATTTTTACTAAAAATATTGTTTTGAAATGTCGGGTGCGAATTTAGGATGGTTGTACGTCAGTTAAATAAAATACCCTTTTTCACAGCGTAAAACACTCGTGAATATTTATTTGTGCCGTGTGTGGACTTACAATTTCAATGCTGACTGCTCGAGATCTAGACGACGGGAGAAAAGCTAATTTGATCTGATCGTTGACCGTTTAGAAAATACACACATTTTCGATACTTGAGCTATAACTAAATAGACATAAAGATAGTACATATAATTTGATCATTAAATATAAATATAAATTCAGAAAATCTAATAATGAGATACATATTGCTCTACATAACTGACTAAAATGATTTAATATATTATTTTATTAAATATATTATACACATAAATAT
>VBVR01005111.1:0-12881 GCA_011638315.1 Tetramorium parvispinum | reverse complement strand
AAAATATACATATTTGTCATTAGTAGAAAGCGTAATATAAAAGTGCGACTGAAGTAAAACAATCAGATCGAAACTCAGGATCTCAGGATACAATCAGGATCTCAAACGTAGCAAATGTTTGTGGCAGAAAAGAATTTCCATCGTGGAAATTCACACGATCTCGTAACTAATGATATTAACGGTCCAGATTCAGGACAATGAGCCAATTTGTTACAATACAAGGTAAATACGTACAATTCTCCAAATGCACTTGTGCAAATTTCAGCTAAAGGCAATGTGAAGCTGAAAAACGACGTGGTCTTCTTGTTTTCTCTTTTTTTTTCAATATCTCAGTTGGCCAATGTGGAAATCAAATAGGATCAGCTTTCTGGCCCTTAGCCTTGCACGAATACGGCATCCAGACTACCACCGGCGGTGTAAATCTGCTCAAAGTGCAACGAGATCACGTTAAGCACATCGATGATCTTTCTGATGCTTTCTCCAGTTTTTTTCATGTCCCAAATAATAAATGTAGATTACATTTTCAAGATGTAGCTGACTTAAACATGGCTAAAGTTAAAGCTAGGGTGTGTACATATCCATTTAATTTCTCAAAACTGTGATGAATTGATATAAATTTTCCAATATTTAACGTAATAATTTTCTAAAGCAGGCTGTCCTAGTAGATATGGAAGATAGTGTT
This sequence comes from Tetramorium parvispinum, assembly GCA_011638315.1. Classification (NCBI taxonomy): domain Eukaryota; kingdom Metazoa; phylum Arthropoda; class Insecta; order Hymenoptera; family Formicidae; genus Tetramorium; species Tetramorium parvispinum. The sequence goes on along the minus strand of VBVR01005111.1, from coordinate 12,199 downwards.
GTATCCAGATTTAAACAAGGTCCATTGCGCCAGTTATTTGATCAGACATGTATCGTAACGAATTACCCAGGATCTGGAAACAATTGGTAGTTTATGAAAAAGCAACATGTATATATTTTAAATAATACTATAGAAAGTCGCAAGATAATAATTTGATTTCTAGGGCAGTAGGGTATCATGTTCACGGTAGTGAATATCATGATCGTTTAGAGGAGAGTATAAGACACATAGTCGAAAAATGTGATCGACTTCATGGATTTTTATTGATGCATTCTTTGGGAGGTGGCACTGGTTCTGGATTAGGAACAGCAACCTTAAAACTGTTGAGAGATGATTATCCTCATGTAGAAAGGTACTTTTTAAATAATATATGCAACAGTTGATGAAATTAATTGAATCTTAAAACAGTGCTACATAACTTGGAGTCGTAAAGATTGAAGACTAAATATCGTCAATATTTTAGAATTGTGTCATGTGTGTATCCAGCAAATACGCAAGACACCATAACTGCCCCTTACAACACCTTACTTGCAACTCGAGAACTTGTAGAACACGCCACGTGTGTGTTTCCCGTAGAGAACAAAGCTCTTTTAGATATATGTAATGCTCAAGTAAATAAACGAGATAACATAGGTCAAATGAAATATAATGCCTCGTGCAGACCGTTTCAAGATATGAACAGTATCATTGTCAATATGCTCTTGCACTTGACCAGGTAATTAAATTTGATTAATTAAATCTTGAATTCGTGATACAAGATTTGTGCATTGTGATGATAGCACGTTGTTTTAGTGGATCCAGATTTCCAGGAAGCTTAAATATGGACATGAATGAAGTGGTTACAAATTTAGTACCTTATCCAAAATTACATTATATATTCAGCAGTATCAGTCCCGTGACTTTATCTGCCCCAAATATGTGCACCACGCAAGAAGCAAAGTATATTAATTTTCTCCTCTTTTTTAATTTTATAATTAAGACTTAAAAACTGAAATTTAGAAAAACGTTAATTTAATGTTTAAGATTGCAGGACGAAGTATTTACGAACGCATGGTCCCGAAATAATCAATTAATTAGATTAGATCCATTTCAATCTACTTCTGTCATTCTTGCTGCAGCACATATTGCAAGGGGAAATACTACCTTAACTAATATAAAACGAAATATTGAAAGGTACATAATCTATTTTTGCTTTCCTGAACAGATGTAACAATATATAATTATTTTATATCATTTTTGTAGATTTCAAAACAAATCAAAGTTTACTTCGTGGAGTAGGGATTGTATGAAAATAGGATTATGTTCCATTCCTCCAGCAGGACATTCATCCTCATTACTGTGTCTTCTTAATTCATCCACCATGTCTTCATTATTTAAAGATATAATCCGAGAGTTTTCGAAACTATATAAGAAAAAGGTATAATTTAGAAATATAACTATATTTTTTAAAGAACAGGCACAATTTTTTATTCCCTGAAATCGTTAGTTCTTGTTGTTCTTAAAGTCTGTGATTAAATAAATATGCGAAAATCATTTCTCAATATAAATTTCAAGATTGCATGATTAAAAAATATGTATTTTATTATAAATTGCAAATTGCATTTTAGGCACATGTCCATCACTATACACAGGTACATGGATTTGAAGAAACACATTTTATTGAAAGTAAAGAAAATATTCTTAGTTTATGTGAATGTTATGCAGAAGTGCAAAATATGGAAGAGACGAATATTTCTAGATTGCAATTAATTTAAACATTTTGTTCAAAAAAACTTGATGACGGAACTTAACTGTATTTTATATCATTTACATATGTAACAAAAAATTTCTCTGTATTTATAATCTCTATAATATTTATTAATTTATTAATATGTATGTACAATATAATACTAATTTAATAAAAATAGTGACTTTGAAGACAGTAACAAAAATCTATTAATACGGAACTAAACTACCTTTTGCGCGTGATGTCAACAAAACTGTTAGAGCATTAGTTACGTATGTTGCACGAGTGTTGATTAGAAAAGCTGTATATCTTGTTCTTGAAGGATTGTACGTCTTTGGGCATGCATACGAATAGTCTTAAGCTTACATTTGCCTTATCTATAATTTTTGACAAATTCTTAAATTTAACTAGCAGGTATTTGTGGCAAGCCAAATTCATCCACTGGAACACCATCCTGTAAGCATATTTTAAAATACATTTCTTGTCTTATCGGATAGAAACCTGAATAATTTTTATGTAGCATAAATTTTATATATACATATATATGTAGTTTTATCAAAATAACAACCTTGTTCTTAACAGAACTTGCTCCAGGTTCTTTATCTGGAGCACTAGGTGCTTTAATAGCATCGTCTAAGAAGCTGGTATCCTCGTCCAAAGCGAGATCATCACCAAGAGCTTCCAGTTCTGCCGCCAGTTCGTCATCGTCAATTTCTGGCATTCCATAGCTGCGACCCATTGCTTCTTGCACCTCATCAGCTTGTTCTAACATATCTGCCAAATCATCTTGCATATCCTGTATACAACAAGAACACATCATTTTGTATCAAAATTTTCATCAAAGCTTGCATTATACCAGACGATTTTAAACTTACCTCGATTTGATCAATGTTGATATTTTTGAATTCTTTTTGCATTTGCTTGACACCTTCTTTCATAGCGACTACAGTCGCCTGGGTGTCTTTTAAGGTCTGAGTGGCGTAATTCGCTTGTTCCATGTTGAACGCCTGCTGGCGCAGATTGTCTACTTGAGCCTCATACATCTTTCGCTGCTTCAATACTCGCAGAGCCTTGGCCTTCACCGCGTTCTTGGCCGGCCCGTCTCTCATCTTGACCATTTGATCCTTGTACTTCTTTAGCTCTGCATCCAGCCTGGCAATCTTCTTTTCCGCTGAATCCGCCCGACTGTCAACCTTGGTAAAGAACATCCCACGTTTATCAAACTGGTCCCTATCGCCTCGAAAAAAATATATACCTGGGCTATCTAAGGCGCGTCACGCCTCAATAAAGTCACGCGAATTTTTCGCAGGGCAAGTACCAGCATTGACGCAGTAGCATGATTAAAAAAAAGTACAGAACAATTGTCATCTCTTGACAACGGATTTGTCTTCCTTACCCCAGCGATGCAGTCGGTGATGCTTGGTCCCGGTTCCTTGGGCTTAGCACGTCCGAAAAGCCTGTTCATTTTGCTAATTAATTGTCGACCAAGTGCACGACGAGGCGACCTTTACGCGATATTTTTTCCCACCGTTTGCCGAAACGTCAGATCTGATTAGCCGTGATGATGCAGACGGACGACGTGACTGCAGACTGCAGCACCGACGTCTGCGCAGACACTCGATACGACAGGGAGTCGGCCATTTTCGCATACTCGTTTCAAATCCCGGTACGGCCGTCATAAAATCGTCTCCGACTCGAAAACTCCCAAAAAGTCTGAATATTAAACAGATTGTAGCGTGGTAACGTCGCGATTGTTTCCGCATGATTACGGAGATCATATTTACTCCGAGACGATGTTCTTCGAGGCAGGGTTGTATTCGAAACAAACGAGGGAAAAATGTAACCACACGTGCCTCACTCGCGCAAGGTAATGACGTAGTCGTAATAATGGAATTAAATTTCTACGTTTTTGACATTTTATTCTTGTTCTCTTACATTTGTTCATCGCAAAAGGTCGAATTTCGACCAAAAGTCGCCTACAGCTTACAAAATACACCTTAAACAATTACCTATAATTCTGTTTCCCATTAATTATTATTATTATTATTATTAATATAATTTCTACCGTATAAGGAAAATGGAAAAAACCCGCCAATCTCGAGGGGATTAATCCCGAGACGTTATCGCCGTTCGTGGTTACGTCAAGAAAAAATCCGAATCAGAACGATTAGATTACTCTCGTTCCGCTCGGCGGAAACGCCGCGTCGCGTCGCAAGCATTCCGTTCGTCGTTACGCAAGTCGCGGGAACGCAAGGCGCGTTTACGAACAATGTAGGCCGCGTCTCTACGCCGTCGGCGGCCAGTAATTCGCATCCCGCGGCTAATCACGAGAGATTTACGGCCAGCCTCCGACGGAGGCAGCGCGTCGCGTCTCTTCCCTCCCCCCCCTCCTCGTAAGACGGTACGTACCCCTACGCCGCGCCACGCAGGCACGCGAGATTCCGCGTCTAATTACGGACGCGGCGCGAACTCGCGTCGTAGCGAGCGCGCGCGCATGCGCACGCGCTCTCTCTCTCTCTCTCTCTCTCTTCGCGCGCGATCTCCTCGTTATCCACCGCTATAAATCGCCCCCGTCGTGATATTTTTATTTACGCGCCCGCCTCTAATCCCCCGTGCATCGTACGGAGGCTGCACCGCGCTTTGTCTCTCTTTTTCTCTCTTGGTCTCTGTTCCGTCGGTACGTAAAGCGAAACCGGCTCCCTCGGCTCTTATCGAGCGCTGCCGCTTATCAAGCCGCCGCTGCCGCTTCGCGACGCTTGCGTCGATCGTTGTTGGGAAAGGTTCGAGTCCTCGAAAGTATACAAGGCAGCCATTCGCTTTCTATATTTTTTTTCTACACAATAATATCCTTTCTTTCGAAAATGTCCACCCTCGAAAACTTCTACTCTGACTCTAGAATAAAATTCAAGAAAGTTCTGTTAGAACTCGAAGATAAAGTTAAATCTATAGAGGGATCGTAAGAACGTTATTAAGAAAAATGTCCGATTCCGTTGGCGATCTTTTATCTTTAGAATCTACAAGGAATATCGACCCGATTCTCCTTTAAAGAGAATTTTGCAAGAGATATTATTTTTGTTTATCGCCTGCTTTTAATCTTTACTATCTTATTTTCTTGAAAGTCTTGATAAGATCTTAACGTCGATTTCTGCAAACAGCATAATTTGAAAATTAGAAAATAAAGTTAACTGATTATTTACATGTTTGTAAGACAGAGAATGAAGGAATGGTCTTTATCATTTCAAAATAAATTTGATTAAACACTTGTATAATTTTCTTACATAATTTCAAATTTCTTTTGCACATCTTCAGTTTTTGGATATTTCTAAAACCATTAGCTAGTATTCTACCAATCGCTTATTTAATTAGAAAGAAATTTTATTAGAATCTACCCTACTTTCTTTCTCTATTTCTACCCGATCGTGTAATTCGAGATCACAATTAAATTCCCCTTTTTACATAATCCCCCTGTAAGATGAATTGATAAAAAAATCCATTGATTTTTAATATTAAATCGTTGCTCCAAATTTTGTACAGACTCTGCGGCTGAAACAACATGCAATGATTTCAAGGCACCCTGTATAAAAAGAGGGTTGCAAAGAGGGTGGTAGTGGCATGGACGTGGTCGTGGAGGGAGGCAAGCGTCGCGGTGGTGGTTCCGGTGCGGCCGCGATGGCGGTGGCGACATCGACGTCAGGGCGCCTGCGTGAGCGGCGGCGACGACGACGACGACGACGTCGACGACGGCCACGAGGAGAAGGACGATCGGCGTCGGAGTACGGCGAGACGTACACGGCACGACTGGCTGCCGGACGAGGATCGCCGAGTGCGCACGGCTTCACGCGCTGCACGCACGACGATACTTATATCCGAACGGGCTGGGGCATGCCCCGACCCGCGGCGCGGCCGCAGTGCTCCAAAAGTCGGCACGACGCACGAATCGCACTGCTGCGGCGCGCGCGCGCGCGACAAGTACACACGACGACGACAGCAACGACGAGGACGACGACGCAGCGGCATCATCATCATCATCATCAGCAGCAGCAGCAGCAACAGCAGCGGCAGCAAAGAAGAGACCAGAAAGTCGCATCGTCGAAACGCACTCTGCTGACTGAAGCTTTCCGGGTCTCCTTATCCTCCTCCTCCTCCTCCTCCTTCTTCTCCTTCTTCTCCTTGCACCTCTACTAGCCCTTCTCTCTCGTTCTTCCGTTCCGTTCGAGTTCGAGCGCGGTCGACGGAGGTGCGAGGGCGTACGCGTGACGGAGGAAAACGCAGAAACTAGACGACGGTGAGACGACAAGTGCCGCCGAGGGAAAATAGGGAAAATATGCAAGCCGACCGGGAGAAGGCAGAGCTAGTAGACCGTCGTACCTCGTAGAAGAGGTGGGAGAGACCGACGTACGTGTGCGGTCAGAGGTGGTGCATGATACCGCGTGTAGGCGGGGATCGTCGGGAGGTGTGGAAGAGAGGCCCCTCGGGTTGCCGCACCGCGCCGCGCCGCGCCGCGTCGCGCTGTGTGCGATTACCGCAGTGTGCGAATCCGCTCCGTTCCGTTCCGCTCCGATTGTCGCCCGGGTGGAGAGAGACACGTCGCAAGTCCGCGAGCGCGGTGCGGTGGTAGTAACCCTGACCTGATCCCCCGTGCGCGACGCTTCTCTCTCGAGCCGCGGGCTCGCGTACGCGTACGCGTTTACGCCGCAGTGTACTCCACGCGAGGATCGCGGTGCGTGTGTGTACGCGCGCGCGCGCGCGCGTGCAATAGACCACATCGCATCGGCGCGAGCCCCACGTCCACGTCCGTCCGCGCCGCGCCGCGTGAGCGTACCTCACATACGTAAAACGGAGCTTATCGGCGATCGATCGATCGCGCGCGCGCGACAGACGATACGCCGCGGCGCCGATACGCGGAACAATTGGCGATCGGCGACGGCGACACATCGTCGGGGGAGTAGCGCACGACTCTCGGTCCCGCGAGTGTGTTCGCGGGGAACCTCGTCCTCGAAATCAGCCACCTTCCGTCGTCGCTCGCCGCCGAGGGATACCTGCGAGTGGAGTGTGACAGCTCGCGCGATCGCCACGCGAAGGACGTTACGCGTTCCGCTTCGTCGGCCCGTAGGGTGGTGAAACGTATCGCGTCCCGCCCTCCAGCGCCCCTGCTTCCGCGCGACGATCCGCGGAGCGACCTCGTCGCGCGTAGTCGCGTGTGTGTGATAGTGCCGAGCGAAAGGTCGCGCGCGCTGCGCTGCGTATTTGGGAGGAATCCAAGTGGTCCAGCGGTGTGTATCCCCGCCGAGTGGATCGAAATTATGTTCGTCAGGGGATAGCCCGCGAACGAGACGCGCACACGGCGAGAACGGAGAGCGAACGATCGAACGACGCGGGGGAGGCACCCAGGAGCAGCGACGCGAGCAGCGCTTCGCGTAGGAGCGCCGGGGCAACGACGATGGCAACGCGCGTCGACGAGTGAGCTTGGCTCCCCGACCAAGCCAAGAGGATGCCACGGAGACAGGGTCGCTACCGAATCGTACCGGGGCGACGCGGCGTCAGTTGGATCTAGAGAAACGTTTCCGAGAGAAAAAGTGTGCGCGATCGGAGGTAAGGCACGCGGAAGGCGAGGAAGACGCGCGAACGACATTAGACACACACACATACACACACACACACACTTGGGTCCCCCGAGAAAAATAGACCGAGGCGTGAAAATAGAAACCGGACAAGAGAGCGAACTAGAAAGAAAAAGAACAACAAAAGGAAGACACGCGACGTGGAGGATCATCGCGCGGTGTGGTCTTTTGGTTTCCGAAGTCCCTCTCCGTGAGTGTTTTTACGCGTGCGGTCGTGGATCGATAGTTTGTCCCGCAAGCTTGTGCCGGACGGGAGTTGGAGTTACGACGGCGAGTTACCCTACGTAGAGGACACGCGCGGTCCTTTCGCGTTCGACGACAACGACGGCACTCTCGAACCACGAATAACGAGGCCCGTGGGACACGAACGAGGAGAGGAAGCAAGTTTCCGAAGGGGCCTAGCTGGAGGTGTCGGTTATCGCGACAGTCGTCAACGTCGCGGAGACGCTCGGCGATCGAAAGCTCCGCGGTGATTTATGGGGGATTACAGCGCGACGAGTCTCTTCTTGAGTACCCTGACCAGCCCGAAACCTAGCACGATCACGAGCAACAGCAGTAGCAGCAACTCCAGCGCCGTAACGACATCCACGATGCAGGACGATCTGCTGATCGAGAAGCAAACCGCTGGCAAGCCCGCCCCGCTCTCACCGAGCGGCGTCCTCGACACCGTGGCCGGGCAGGACAAGTCGAAGGACGTGATCGAGGCGGAGAGCATCGCCATCACCCCGACGACGCCCTCGTCGACGGAGAAGGACATCACGTGCAGCACGACCTCAGCCTTGCAGGGTTTCGCCGATCCCGGTGGCCGCGTGCCCAGCCTCTGGTCCGCGCCGGACGACGGGGGCTTGCACACCGCGTTACCGGTCAACGGCTCGATCGCCGCCTTTCAGAATTTCCCGGCTGGTGGGCCTGCCGGCCTGTTCGCCAGCACCGGCGCCGCCGCCGCCGCCGCCGCTGCCGCCGCGGTTTCAACCGGCACTCGACGAGCTATCACGGCCAGTCATAACTTTTCTCAGCAGCAACAGCAGCAGCACGGTAACGCGGGTGCGCCCACCGGCACCAGACACGGCGGGCTGCAGGTGTCGTCTGCTCAACAGCAGCAACAACAACAACAGCAGCAACAGCAGCAACACCAACAGCAGCAACAACAACCTCCGCCGACGTCGCACCCAAGCGTCTATCTGCCCGGCAAAGGATACGCCGCGTGGTCGGGCGGGCCGCAGGCCCCGCAACAGTGGGGCGCGGGCCCGCAAGCGGCCGCTGCCGCGGTCGCCAGCCCGGGCCTGTCTCCCTGGAACCGCGGCAGATCCGTGCCCAATCTACCGCCGCTGCACTCGTCCTTGCACGCCGCCGCAGCGGTTGCGGCCGCGGCCGGTCTGCAGGGCCGCAAGCCAAGTCCAACGTTCCCGGGCCACCCGGGTCCGGCAGCGGCGCATCCTTCCTGCATCAGTCCGGTCAAGTTTCGTCGGAGCACCTCGTATCCCGGCAAGGGTAACATATACCCGCCCCAACCAGCGCCGACCTTCGAGGTAACTGCCGCCGAGGAGAGAGACCTGCTGCAGCTGCCGCCGTTTCAGCAGGTGAGTCTCACAGTCTGGAACTCTGCGTCAAGTTTATAGCAAGCTCAACTCGCGTGGTTAGTTGTGCTTATTTAACCAATTCTACAAACTTTCGGAAATTAATGCGGAAGTTGAAGTTTAATTTAATTTATAGGATATCTGATTTTTGCAACTTTGAAATTAATTCTCAAGTTTCAAACAAGCGAATTGGAACATTGCCGCATCGAACGCTTCGATTTATTTATCTTGGGAATGAATCACTTTACCCCAGAATGAAGCTCTTTTGTAAAGATGAATAGCTCTATCCCCAGTTGAGTGCCAGATTTTCAGAAAGAGATTTTTAACTAACCGATTTTCCCTTGTTTACGCGAAAAAGCAATCACCTCTGGTTAATGGATAAGTTAAAACCAATATCGCTGACATTATCATTATCGAGTAAATTAACAATTCGTGTTTCCGTATAAAAATATCACGTTATTAGCGACGTGGCGATGACACAATAGTGAGCAAGCTAGATTGTGTTCTCTTCTCCGCACGCTATTCGCGTCGATTGGTTGCACAGATCACGAGTAAAAGGAGGGGACTTGGGGCGACCGCCGTTTGTTGTTTTATTCGACTCGCGGGCACCGATGGCACGGACTCGTTGCCTCGACTTTTTTTTTCACAGCCGAGTGGCATCGCGTTATCGATCGTGGGTTGAAGCAGGTAGTATAGCCAAGGGTACTCGCTTGTAAAACTGCGCCGGCAATCATGCGGTCTCGCAGACCGTCGTGGAAGGCGCGCGCTATGCTTCGACTTCCGCAGTTTCGCGTTCTTTCGGTACGCCACGGTACCACACCGCACGCGTTACTCGTGCCACCCGAGGGTTATGCAACTGCTCCCCGAGAATGAGAGAGAGAGAGAGAAAGAGACTTTGTGCATTTAAATTTAGCCGGTACAACGGCTGTTTCGGTAGTCGTACAGTCGCGCGGCGTAACATCGTCATTTTTAACGGCACGATAATGTCGCACCAGACCTAGGTCGTAAACGCACGCGACGAGCCGTGGTTATACTTGCCGCCGTGTCATCGGTACGCGTTTTCCGTTCACGAGGGAATTTTACACGGTGGAATCCGGGTTATCTCTCGCCGCGCGGCACTCTCGTCGTTTCGCATATCTACCTGCGTGATAACGATACCTCACGTATCGTGAAGCGCTAAGGAAGCTCGCAGGTTGAAGTATATCGAAAGTGTTCCGGGGCAGCCTTTCACTTTTCGGCGTAATCTCCGTAGCACATTACGTGCAACCGCACATGTTCCGTTGCTGAATAGCGACGCAAATATATATATATATATATATATAGAAATAGAAAAGGAATAGATAATGGAATGAATGGCGCACGGCGAAAATACGGGTCAGCGTTTTCCTCGATTATATATTTTTCCACACCTTCGCTCCATTTTCACATCCAACCCGTACAATGACGTTACATCAGATTTAACACGATATTGATCTTAAAGCTAGTGTTATATATGTACGTATATTTTTTGCGGTACAGTTAACAAATGAATAAATAATCTCATTTATATTATCCTGATTTCGAACGACTATGAAGCTTAATTTAAGTAAATTTAATACGGGATCACTACGTAATACTGTTGATATTATATTTCTCTTATTGGATAAAATCCATTTATATTATCATTATCACTTTTATTTATTGCGCCCTTTGTGACAGATCTCTTCACGTTCCATTCGAGGTATTAATAATTTGTCGTAATTTTATGAATAGCGAAATGATGGTTGGCGAAAGAGAGTTGAAATTAGTTCACGAGGTATCTTTATTAAATTATTTAAAAATTATCTCCCTCTGAGGGTTGTATATTCACTTAATAAATATGCAGCGAATATGTCACGAAATATAAATTTTATATTTCTACGGCATTTTGAGCAAATATTAAAAGACGAAAAAATGCCTATTCATCGTAATCATCAAATTATTAATAGTAATAATAGATGAGGGTGGAAAAAAGATACGAATATTCTTATTTAAAAATACATGACCATCACCCCTAAGACGTTATTTCGAGATTAATACTTTTTCCACGGTAGATAAGAGTTACCGAGGTTGCCATTAATAATCGATTTCACTCATTTTTTGTTATCTATCTGCGCTATCTGAAACTACTCCGCTGATACTTATTTTGTCGTTCAAGTCTGACCTAATTCCTTTTCGACGTGGTAACTCCGACAGTGTCTAGCAGAAGTTTAAGCTCAGCTATTTTAACCATCACTCGAAAATAGATCTGCATACTATCCGAGAGAAATGGCGGGTGTCGTCATGCTGTCGTTCAGCTATCATCTCCGCGCATATCTTGTCTCAACATTTATATATTTATACACGGTACACCGCTTTCCTTCGCACCGCAATTTCTTAATCATGCCAATTAATAGTACCTATATTGTTTAGAATCATGAAAAGAAAACAATTACAACTGATTTCAGGGTATATTCAAAGACGCGTTCTATCCACAACTTCTAATAATAAAATAACGTCGATATAATATCACGCTATAAATACGTAAAGAAGTGTAGCATAAGTAAGTTTCTTTAAACTAAAGAAATGTCTTTGCTAATAAAATATCACAAAAATACATATATCTTAATACTTTTGTAAGCACTAAACTACAACTAAACTACTAACTAATCGGCTTAATCATATTTAATTGAAGGCGATCCGTATAATTTTCGATTATTTTATTCTATTTCTGTGTGTTATTTGACTGACAAGCAATTGTCTCGACATTTTCTTTTTTTTTTCTTGGCCGATAGACAAAAATTCGGCGTTTCGTCAGATTTATATTGGTCACATCACTTGACTGTGTTTCAAGGAATGAACAGGTGAGCGCCGTGTGTAGTGCAAGACATCGGTTTATCGATATCAGCAGCCTTAACATCGTTGATTTGACTGTACGTCGCCGAGAACAATTAGCTCGTACACAAACAAGTCGCGAATATGATCCATATATCCGATTCAATTAAATACTACCTCCAGTAAAAATTACGGTATATAATCTATGCTTCTTGACGGGGTTTTTTTTAAAGTTTAATTACTAATTGAAGAAGTATAATTTATTTTATCAAGTGTTTTTAGAAGACGACGAAAATGAAAAAAATATAGCGCAAGAATTGCGCGTGAAATTTTATTTAAAAGGCTATAGCCGGATAAGAAGGATGAAAATGCCTTTTACTTCAAATGACAGGAAAATATAAAAGTTATGTTAACCCTTCTAAAAAAGAATTTCTGACACGATC